>VDFB02051961.1:44736-148101 GCA_007258455.2 Sequoia sempervirens | reverse complement strand
AGTCCCACATTACTCAAATTTGGGCTTTCATCCATCTTGAAATCCTATAAATGAAGAGCTCCTCTCCTCATTTCATCATCCACAATTTGAGTAAAGTTACCATGCTCAAATATCTATCAAGTTTCACACCATTGAGTTCATAGCTAGGTTCTTTTGCAGATTTGGCTTGGAGGCTTCATCATTCATCATCAAAAGTGGATCAAAGTTCATCATCAAGTCTACATATCGAAGCTTGCAATCATAGGAATTGGGAAAGGGCCAAATTTCCACATCAAATTGGCACCAATTCCCCCATGGGATCAAGATTTTGCTATTTAAATTAGGATTTCATCTTTGGTTTATCATTTTTTATTGTGTTCTTGCATATTTCCATTCCTAGTTTGAATTGTAAATGGATTCCATGGGGAATCCTTGTTTATACTTGCAATATCTACCAACGAGTGCTTAATCTCTCGCTTTGTAGGTACATGATTGGGGGTTCGTATTTGCACATATTTCCAACAAGTTGAATGAATATGGTCAAGTGGTGAGGAAAAAAGCAAGGCTTGTATGCAAAGGTTATGCATAGGTTGAAGGTATAGAATTTGAAGAAAATTTTGCTCCTGATGCATGTTTAGAAACTATTAGAATGTTCTTAGCCTTTGCTTCTTTCATATATTTCAAAATATTTCAAATGGATGTCAAATCTTCTTTTCTAAATGGTAATTTAGATGAAGTATACATAGAATAGCTAGATGGGTTTATCATATCAGAAAATAAGAATTATGTATGTAAGTTAAAGAAGGTCACCCCACGTCATGATATGATAGATTGGATAGTTATTTACAGTAGCAAGGCTTCAGAAGAGGGATAACAAACAACAATCTATATGTGAAAAAGGTAATGATATGCTAATTGTAGTGGTTTATGTTGATAATTTGATTTTTTGTAGCAATTGTGAGAAGATTTGCCAAGTTTTTGCTACAAATATGTAGGAGTTTGAAATGTCCATGTTTGGTGAGTTTTCGTTCTTTCTTGATTTGCAAATTCATCAATCTAGTAAAGGCATACTAATTTCTCAAACAAAATATATTAGAGAGATGTTGAAAAAGTTTAGAATGGAGGATTGCAATCCTATGAGTACTCCCATGGTGACAGGATGCAAGTTAAGTAAAAATGACGAGTCTTTAGATGCTAACCAAACTTTGTACAAGTTTATGATAGGAAGTTTTTTATATGTTGCAGCTAATAGACCTAGCATTATGCAAGTAGTTGGTTATGTTGCTAGATTTTAGGCTACTCCAAAGGATACACATGTTCATGTAGTTAAGAGGATCTTCAAGTATCTTAAGTGTACTATGGATTATGGGTTATGGTATCCTAAATGCAATGATTTCACACTCACAACTTAGATGCAAATTGGGGTGGGTGTATTGATGATAGAAAGAGCACAAGTGGAGGTGTGTTCTTTCTAGGAGGTTGTCTTGTATCTTGGTTGAGAAAAAAGCAAGCTTCTATTTCTTTATTTACAACTGAAGCCAATATATTGCAATAGTGTCTGGTTGCACACAAATCCTATGGATGAAGCAAACATTGAAGGACACTAGGGTAGAGTATGCACATCCTATCTCTAACTTTTTGGATAACACGAGTGCCATTAATATCTCTAAAAATCCATATATGCACTCTAGGACTAAACATATTCCTATTAAGTATCATTTTATGAGAGAACATGTTAGTGATCAACAAGTTAATTTGGAATATGTTTCTACTAAAGAGCAGATTGCATGTGTTTATTAAGCCTTTACCAAAGGAAACATTTGAATACTTGAGGGAGAATTTGGGAATGATTTCACTCCATCTTTGACTTGTTGTTTTGACTCAAGGGAAGCTTTCATTGTCATATTTTATCAGCATCATTTCAGTTTTGCAGGTTGTTCACTTTTCCATTGATGTCAAAGGGGGAGTAGTGAGTCAGGGGGAGTAGTATTTGGTTCAGGAGGTGTTGCCATCAATGACAAAGGGGGAGATTGTTGAATATTTGTCATTGATGTCAAAGGTTGACATTCCACAAGTCTATTCTTGTGTTCTTGTATCGCTGCATATAAACTAAGCTTGCAATTGCAAATGTACGTAGATGAATCAATCAACTTGTGACAAACTATTTGTTTTGTCTCGACTTGTTAGCTAATTTTCCAAGTCACGGTTATGCCATGTCACCCTTGACTTGTCAAAAGATCAAGTCTCCTTGTAATATCCTGCTCATTCATATCGACAGTTTCAAACTACATGGGTCAAAAGTGAGGGAATTTTTTTTTTCATGGTCTACGATGGTTCTTTCATTTCCTTTGACTTTGCTTTTATTGAGCGATGGCTTCAACATTGTGTATTTTTCGTGCCAATGAACATTCTTCCTTTTTTATGCATGATATGTTATGCTACAATAAATATTATGGGGCAGCGTATGAATTCTTTTTGGCTATCAGTTCCTTATTCCTCCTTGTGTTTGGGTTGTGTGGAGTATGTGGCCAAATGTATTTTGAGTTTTTTCTTTTGTTTGAAAGTTGTGGTTAATGGTTCATTGGTGGAAGCATATGATGCACATTGAGTCATTTTCTTCTTTTATATCATTTGCATTCCAGTTTCGTTGTGGCCATTATGGAAGGCGTTTGTTTTAAGAAATATTATCGCTATCCTCTATTTTTTTGTCGTGGGCAATGATAGTGTTGTGTGAGTATGGGAAATTCATACAATTCATGTATGCTTCAAAAAATTTGTCGTTATCTTCAAAATTTGGGCTATTAACATTTAAATTTTTGTGTGTGAGTGTACGAGCTGCACAACATGGTTTTGTGAAGCTCATAATGTCTTGATTCTGGAGTTGGGCTGAAAAAGGAAATGTGTGGCTTTTTATTTCATTCACTATTGCTTCCATATACTTTTTTTTGAAACGAGTACCATAGAAGATGTTGGTGTGTTAGACATGTTTTTAAAAATGCTATTGCATCCATCTACAAGTTGCATGGGTTGTTGGTTCTATGTAAAGTTGTGAGCTATGGGAGTCTTTCTTTGGCCAAGGATGTCCTTTTGAAATATATTGCTTATACCTATTTTGTTAAGTGCTATATGAAGAGTTTCTTTTGCTCTATCGAGGAAGGATATTGGCAAGTCTTCGTATGGGAGATATAAATTATTTTTGAATCTTTTTGAAAAAGATATTATGAGTCTTTAGATGTCACCATTTTATTACTGGTGTGTATTATGTAAGGGTGCTATTTTGAGTTACTTCAGGTCAGAAATCATGAAGTTTCTTTGTATGTTTTTTAGTGTGGTTTGGTGGAGTTGTGTTGAATCTAAGTAGTCTGATTATTAAATTTCTAAACATCAGCATGCCATGAAGTATCCTAATTTGGAAAGAATTGAAGTTTTGTTGTAGATAAAGTTAAGAGCTTGAGCAAAGGGGTTTCAGAGTTTGGATAGTGTTAAAAAAAGTATGAACCTTTTTGTTCAAGTAAATTTTGTGTTCCTAATCAAGAAATTAGAATTTTTTTAGTGAGTTGGTGCTCATGCTAGAGTTGGTGCTTGAAGGGAGTTGGTGCCCTTTAAAGTAAATATAAGCATAGTTGTGCCATGGTATTTTACCTAAAAGGGTTTTCCATGTGCAATTTGCGTTCCTCTTGTCTTACCCTTGCTCTTACTATTTTTTACTTTTCGGATTCTGATGGTTTTAAGTTTCAAAAGTAAAGTTCTAATTCATCCCCCCCTCTCAGTATTTTTTGTGTTGTCTTCAAATTTAGCATACCATCAATATGAGTGTTCATACATTGAGATTACAAATTTGATGGTCTTATTGGAGTTGTAACCTATTCCTACAATCACCTCTATTCTTCAATTTTCTCTCTGTAATTTATATGCAACCTTGTTCACTCTTTCTTTTTGTCTCAACAATTTAGAAATTTGTTTATTTGCCAACTTGCCTTTGACACCCATTTCACCTCTCTCCATTTTCCTTTCGAAGAATGATCAATGGTTATCGTGGAATATAATGGCAACAATCACCCATTCAATTGACCTAGCTTGAGAAGACTATCATCTATTTAATCACCAATAACTTTTCCATTAATAGTGAATACCACTCGACTTATGCAATAATTGAAGCAACCACCAATCATCTCATAGTTGTTGGGAAAAAGTGTGGTGTACACCTTACATAATGCTTCTTTGTTTAAATTAATGTTTATTTTTGGTGCATGCAGGAAATCTAGGGATGCAACTATTACATGGGTTATACATTCTCAGGGTCACTATTTTTTTTAATTCATAATACTCAACTGTAGTTGCATGATTTGTATTACTTTTCAAAAATATTTACATAGTATCAGTCCTAAAACTCATAGGGCTTAGATAGAAAGACATGAATTACATCCATGGCTCCAAAAACATATTATTTGCATGCCCCCAAAAACCAAAAAGCAAAGGATGACCATTGAACACAATATCAGTCAACCTTGTCATAGAAGTTTTCATCCTCCACGACCGTAGTAAAGTCCCTCAACCATTGTGCACCATTGACTTCTATCATCCCAAGCCAAAGACATAGGAAATTGTATCCCACTAGAGCCCAATGTCTATGAAGAGCCAGGCCATGGGCATCCAAATGCAGAATGAATGGTTGATGCTCCACATCCACACCCAAGGGGAACATCCGCTTGATGTCATCAGGTCAAGGAGTACTGATGCCAAGCTTAGCCACTGTGACAATGTTTAGATCATCCAAGAAGACATGCGGCTTGAACACAAACCTTAGCAATAATAGGCACCACACCATGGGAATCTTGATAGCTAGTAGAGTGGATAGGAACAAGGATGAGATGTCTGAGTTCACGCGGTATCTGTTGGAGATGTAAAAATCCCTACCAATCACCATTCAAACAACCTCAAGAGAGATTATCCTTGACGAGGCAAATTCTCTTCAGTCTATGGTCTATGATGAAGCCTAGAAAATATTTCTACCTCTTTAAGCCTTGCAACCATACTGGGGTTTATATTGTTTGCATTGGAATGACATTTTGACCTCCATGCCGAGCTTAAATAAACCAAGCATTGAAGTCACATGAGTTGCAACCCCCAAGCCCCATTATCCAGAGTGTAACTAGTCAAACATGTCAAACATTGAGCATCAAGGGAAGGACAAATCATTGATGACAAGGAATGCAACAATACAGGAAGATCTTGTTCCAAACAGGTGCAATCTTGGATCGTGGTACATCGGAACAACACCATCACCATTGCAACCTTATGGGCAGTCCTTATACTAGAATGCATCACACTAGATCTGAGGTGGTGGATTTTGGTGACACTTGTCCTTCAGTGTATTTTAAGCATGACATAGACACTAGCAATGGCAGGGAAAACCATTAATGATTATCGAGGAGGCACTGTCAATTCATCAATTCAAAAAAAAATCCCATGTGCCGAATCTAGCCAAACTAGATAGGCATAGACAATTCAATCCCAGTGGCACATGGGAAACCGTGTTATTTACACGTCACTCTTTTGTTTTCTAGAGCATGAACATCACTGTTCTCCTCCCTGTATATGTGGTTTATTATGAATAGCTCAATGTGTATTAGCAGTTCTAATGCCTTTTTGAGCAACATTCACAATTTCCAATTGGGAGTATCACTATGTCTAATGGCATTGACAACAATTGCTAAATCACCTTAAAAAGCCATTTTTTATCCCTAACTCTCTGCATAGAGTTATCCCATGTATGACGGCCAAAAATTTAGCTTCATTATTAGTTCCCATAGGTATTTGTTTCGTAGAGGCCAAGACAGTCTTGCGCTACCAATCCCTTAATATGCAACAAGCTTTAGACGACCTAGGGTTGCCATTGGAAGCATCGTCGAAGTTAAATTTATACCATCCCATTAGAGGGGGGGACCAAGCCACCTTTTCTCTGGTAAGTTTAGCCTTAGAGCCACCATTCCTAATCTAGGCTGAAATCCAAAGTGAGGGCCATGTTGTATGTAACATTTAGATAAATATTTAGTGTGGGAACACATAGGAAAATATTTAATATGGAGAAATTTAGTACCAAGAAAGTTGATGAGGGGGGCATGGTTTTGTAAGCTCAAAGTATTAGGCACACGGTTTATGTAACAACACTTGATGGTTTTATGTAAGCTTGTTTTTATAAAAAGCAAGCATATGAATGGTTGTTGAGGCTAACTATTGTAACGTTTGGTTTGTTCGCTAAGATTGGATTGAGCATATATGAGGAGAAGAAGCATGGATTGAGATGTGTGGTTACATGATTATCATTTTTTTATCCACATGAAATGCAATGAGGGAGCTTGATGTTTTAGAAGCCTTGTATGGGGACTCTATAAGAGTCTTGAATCTTTATTTCATGAAATAATACATTGTGTGAACTCTTTTAGAGGTTTCATTTCTCCCTTTGAGGGTTTTCCCATAATACATCTTATATCATCTTGATGGTATGTTTGTCTATTTTTTTGCATTGTGGATTTTGAATGCTTTTTTGCATGTTTTTCTCCCTAGGGGTTATTTGAAAGTGGTTTATTGCCCTATCAATGTGGAAAAAAGGGACACTATTACCAAGAGAGAATGACCCAATTGTCATAGCCCAAGAATGATAGTTGGCTAACTAGGTTTACAAGGTGGTAACAATACTAATTAGCATCATTCAATTATTAAAGACACACATGGCCAACATCATGCTTATGAAAGGTGAATGACTTCTATTCATTCTTTTGTTTGAAATGATCTGTGTAAAAAAATCCACCTCAACAAATATGGATGTGTTGAAGGATGCAAGACAATTGAGAGGGGGGGTGAATCAGTTGTCATAGAAATTCAATTTTAAAGCTTCAACTTAAATCCATTCCACAATCACACTATACTGTTATTAAACATAAGCAAGAGATACAAAACATAAAGCAAGATAACACACTAAACACCAGATTTTACGTGGAAAACCCAATGAGGGAAAAAATAGGACAAGGATTAACTCACAATATAAAATTGTTCTAGAATTGAAAATATAAGGCTCACTGCCCAGAAAGGACTCACTGTCTAGATACAAAAGCTCACTGCTTATAGGGAGGCTCACTGCATACAAAAGATTTACAAAACAAAAGAAGGATTTATAGCCAAAATGAACTAAGAATAATGCACCTAACAAGTGCTAATATAGTTTTGGTTATGCTCAATATATTGACTTGACACACTTCATTATATTCACTCACTTTCACACACAATGTCACACATCAATTGCCAAAATCCACACTTTTTTCTTCTCATTAATCTTCAACCCTGTCCAATATATATACTTGACTCAACCGCAAGCATCAGTTAGGTCGGCCTAATTAGATGCACATCATATTTACCAAAAATACTAGTAGATGACTTCAAATGATCACAAAATATTCCCAACATGCTACAACAAGTTGGCACAGACCTAGGATAGGTCACACAAATATTTGCATAGCAAAATTAATTCACCATTCATTAGGTCGGCCAAAGATAGACCTAATAGCACGTTTGCAAATATCACTAAAGTGTTGATACACCATATGAGCATTTGGATACGTAAGATCTTGAATGTACATGCTCCCGACACCTACAAATCATTTCCCAAAACTGCAAGTGGTAACAGTCGACTGTAGAGGAGTGCGGACAAGAATACTGGAGGGAGTAGCACGAATACTGGTTTAGATACCAGACCAAAATACCAAATTAGGCACAACCTTAAACTTGTAATAACAACATGGTGACATTAATGACAACACAAAAACTATAGAGATAGCCAATCTTCTTCATTTTTCCAACAATCTCTCCCTTTGTCATTGATGACAACATGGAACAAAAGCTTCTCCTTTAGACTCTCCCAACAATTTAAATTTCTCCCCACTACCAAAAACTCTCCAATTCCAATCTCTCCCCCTTTGACATCAATGGCAAAGGGTGGCCAAAAAAGGATGTACTAAAACTTGAACATGGTGACATCAAAAGTCATAAAGATTCCAAAAATTCTTCCCTTTTTCTTCTTCACAACAAAACAATGAAATAAAACATTTAAGTTCAAGTAAAATAGCGCTCTTCACACGGCTTTCTTGTGTCTTTCCTCAAGAACTAGGCGTGGTTTCTTCTAGTTAAATATAGTGGAGCTCATCAAGTGCGGATGCTTTCCAATGTATGAAATTAAAGATGGCGAACAATATGAACTGTCTACTTGGAGTCCTTAACCAATTTCCTTGGAAGCCAAAAAGTATTAACTACATCATCTCTCTGTCTTTGCACAACAACCAGTTCAGCTTGAAGTTCACAAAATCTCAATCTTTGCTTTCGTTCTTTATCTTCAAATATGTCAACTTTTTCCAATAATGTTTACTTCAGACTCAATTGCTTCAATTTTACTTCTGAATTTGTCTACTATAGTAGGCCACCGGAGACAATACTTGTAAATGTCAGATATTTCTTTAATGCACTTCTTTGTTTCCACGATCAGTTCAGATAATCTCCCTTTAGCTTTATTACACCTTTTTTCAACCAAAGCTTCAAATGTACATCCTTCTAGACCTTCAAGCAACATTCTTTCTTCAATAATCTCAACAAGATTTTCTGACAAGAAATTAGAAACAACTGATACACCAATACCTTTCCGAAGTAGGTATTCTACCAAAGCATCATCAATTTTGAATACGTCAATAGGAGAACGCAATTTGATGCAAGAAGTTGGGTCTAAGAACTCAAAATGGAAGTGTTTTGTTGTTTTTAAATTTGTCACACTTAATTTGAAATTTGAGGCACATACACAATGAATCTTTAAAAATTGATAATATGAAATTTAACATTTTTAATCTAGTTTCCAAATATGTAATTTATTCAAATACCCAAATTATAGGAATTAAATTTTGATAGGGATGTATAAAACCACTTTTTAAAAGTAATTTCTTTTTACCATACCATGAATGTGTACAGATACCACTTTTTGACCCAAATAAAATAATTTTTCTAATTCCTTTTGGGGAAAGAGGCTAATAATATGAAGATTGATGAGAAAAAATTTGTAATTTTTTTTTGAATTTTTGTCAACCTTAATTGTTGTTTTTTAAAATAGATGTAACATAATTGGACCTAAAATAAACATTTTTTGAATCTTTTTTTTTCATTGTGTAGAGAATTGTCTGAAGATTGATGCCATATAATTTTTTTACAATTAAATTAACAAAAAAAAAGTTATTAAAAACAAAAAAACCCTGATATTTCAAATTTAAGGACTAGTTTGCTTAGAAATTAATTAAAAAATAACAAATATAATCCAATTTTAATAAAAATTATATATTTGGAAACTAAACATTATGTTCTCTAATGGGTTTTAATTTTATAGATTGATTCAGACAAAAAGTCCATCAGCCATATTGCCAAAGTTTTTTCTCTCAAAATTGCCTTGACCTTGTACTTGTAGGTCTAAGCCTAGGTATTGGGTTACCATGCATTTTCTAGGCCTAAATCGAAATGAAAAAATATCTTGTGAGTTTCAAACCTTTTGGAATAAGTACACATTTCAAAATGGGTACCTATTTTAAAAAAATGAATGGGTGTTTGTTTTAAAGCTGAAAAATGACAGTTCCCCTGAATGTGGACCCAACTTATTGCTCAAACCCCCTTATCTTTATTATCTTTTGTACAAGGGTCTGGGCCCTTTCAAAATCCCTACTTACCTTATTAAAAACATTATTAATAACCATAATTGATTATTATAGTTAGTTGGTCATGTTCGACCTAGTTGGTTATTTGCCAACCATTTTAATGTATATCTTATTACCTCCTCTCAATAACACAATGTTCATCCCCTCTCAATTTGAATAGAAGAGTAAGTGATGTATTATTTGAGAAAAAGGAAAGGACAAAGCATGCAATCCTACATTGACAAGTTTAGAAAGAAGGCAATCCAAAGGAGCAAAGTTATGATAATAAGAGAAATGCTCATGAAATATGATAGATAGTTGTTTGGTCACCTCAGTAGGTAGGTTCTAATTGACCAAGACCCAATATATAGACAAGGAATGTGTTCATGTGCTCTACCTTGAGTTACATAAAATGGGGACTCTTTCCACATAAGAAAAGGCATAGTGATGAACAACAACATGGTGGTACTCAATATGAAAATGTAAACATAAATACAAGAAAAAGTATACTACTTCCATTGCTAACTCAAAGGGTAGAAGTAAAGGTGAACCTTACTACTCACATTGTTAACAAAAATGGCCATTTAGATGAAATACGTTGAAAGCTACATCTCAAGTGGCCCCTTCTAATGAGAAGAGAAAGAAAGAATGACATTTACATGGAAAAGGGCATGCAGATTCATGGATGTTCCTTTGGTGATGGACACATATCTTGTGCCCTAGTTAGGAAAATAGTTTCAAAGAATGGTGGCAACTCTCATGAAGGGAAACTTCACAATTGTTTCATGCAAAGGTCAAAGTGAAGGCAAGAGGTTTAATACTCTCTTTGACTCATGCTCCTAAGAAAATCTTATTTATTTACGCTAGTTAATGAATTAGGCTTAAACGTTGTCAATCACCCAAATCATGTTGGACAAATGAAGAATATTGACTATCTCTATAGTTTTTGTGTTGCCATTGATGTCACCATGTTGTGATTACAAGTTTAAGGTTGTGCCTGATCCATTATTTTGGTCTGGTATCTAAACCGGTATTCGTGTTGTTCCCTCTAGTATTCTTGTCTGCACTCCTTTGTAGTCAACTGTTACCACTTATGGTTTTGAGAAATGGTTTGTAGGTGTTGGGAGCATGTACATTCAAGATCTTCCATATCCAGATGCTCGGATGGTGTATCGACACTTCAATGATATTTGCAAATGTGCTATTAGGTCTATCTTTGGTTGACCTAATGAATGGTGAATTAATTTTGCTATGTGGATATTTGTGTGACCTATCCTAGGTCTGTGCCGACTTGTTGAAGCATGTTAGGAAGATTTTTTGATCACTTGAAGTCGTCTATTAGTATTTTTGGTAAATATTATGTGCATCTAATTAGGCCGACCTAATTGATGCTTGTGGTTGAGTCAAGTATGTATATTGGACAGGGTTGAAGATTAATCAAAAGAAAAAAGTGTGGATTTTGGTAGTTGATGTGTGATATTGTGTGTGAAAGTGAGTGAATATAATGAAGTGTGTCAAGTCAGTATATTGAGCATAACTAGAATTGTATCAGCACTTGTTAGGTGCATTATTCTCACTTCATTTTGGTTGTAAAGCCTTCTTTTGTTCTGTAAATCTTTTTGTAGGTAGTGAGCCTCCCTATAAGCAGTGAGATTTTGTATCTAGACAGTGAGCCCTTAGCAGTGAGCCTTATATTTTTAGTTCTAGAATAATTTTATATTGTGAGTTAATCCTCATTGTGTTTTTTCCCTCATTAGGTTTTCCACGTAAAATCTAGTGTTCAGTGTGTTATCTTGCTTTCTGTTTTGTATCTCTTGCTTATGTTTAATAAAATAACATTGTGATTATGGAATGAATTTAAGTTGAATCTTTAAAATTGAATTTTTGTGACAATTGATTCACCCCCCCTCTCAGTTGTCTTGCATCCTTTAACAATTGGTATCAGAGCTTTGGTTCCTTGGTGAAGAGCTTAACCACTTGAGGAGGATCCTAAAGATTGATTAGATGGATTATAAAGGAGAGCTTCAGACTACTCTTCAGGATCTTGACAAAGTGGAAAGAGAAAACAAAGATCTGAAGGAAATTCTTAATGCAAATGAATGTGTTTGGAAGTTGAAAGAACTAAAGAAATTCAAGGAAAGATAGAGAAGTAAGTGTGCAGTGAACTAAGACCGTTAATTTAAGTGATAGAAAAAGAAAAATTGAAGAATCATTCACAATGGTGGGCAAATCGTCAGATGCTCTAAAGCTTGACGGGAGTGGTGGTGCAGTTGAACTGAGAGGCAAGAGCTTTGAGAACAATTGAAATAAAGCTGGAAATAAGCTTGAAGAGGTGGGTGTTGGAGCATCTTAAAACAAAGCTGGTTTGGGAAATGATGTAGGTGAAAGTTCTAAGGGAAATAAAATGACTGGGACAAGGGTAAGAAGAAGAGAAAGTTTGCAAGAACACATCTTATGAGATAACCTAATGCATAGAGGTATCCCTCTTTCAATGGTATTTGTTTTTCCTGTAACAAATATGGTCATAAAGCAACAAAATGTAGAAGCAAAATGAATCAGAATTAATTTCCTGGCTCTTTTTTCTGGAAAATGTTTCTCATGCAAGAAATTTCAACATGAGGCTACTAAATGTAGATCTCAGGTGAGAATGATCAGTAGGGTGATGATGAAAAGATTTCATGGAGGTATAATGAATCAATCCTTTAAGGGCTACTACTATACATGCAACAAATTTGGACACAAAGCAAATCAGTGTGGGTCAAGAGGTAATCGAGGTTAGACTAATTAGAAAAGTACTATATGCTATAACTATAATAAACCTGGACATATCTCAAAGGTTTACAGAAGTAAGAATGGAAAGAAGTCTACTCCGGTAGAGAAGAATGATCTAGTAAAGAATATTGACAAGGAAGAGGTGAAACAAGAGATGAACACGATATGGAAGAAGAAAGAGGATGAAGAAAAATAAAACCCTGAAACTACTAATGGGTTTGTGCCCTCATCCAATACAGACGACTTATTTGGTAATTAGGCTTAGCATGGTCTTAAGGGGAGCATTATCAAAAAAATTATAAAACCCCCTATTGTATGGCGTTTCAGAGGCTGGCATGATGATGGAATGTGAAAAATGAGTATTCATAAGTTTTGGAAAAGGAACTAGAAGAAATCATGTTGGTATGGAAGCTTGTAGATTGAATTAGGTTTTTTTGTGTTGGGAAGGATGTTTTTAGAATTTTTTTGATGTTTGTCGCATTTAATGCATGGTTAGGGAAAATTCAACGATGTATAAGTTGAAATCTTATGAGTCTTCTTGATTAGTTGAGCATTTGAAGAACTGAGCGATATTGAAGCGAGTTGAAGAAATTATGAAAGGAATTTGAAGAAATTAACTCAGGTAATTGAAGAATTCATTTCTTTGTTTGTAAAAAGGATAGAACAAAAATGAAGAAGTCTCGAATAACGAATTAAAGAAAGTGTAGAAATGGACAAAGAATTGAGTGATGTCCTCAATCTGAAGTTGAAAGGAGTTGAGCTAGAGGAATTTGATCATAGGAAGATGAAAGAAATGGAAGTAGGGCTGAACCAAGATGAGTTACAACACATCAAAACCCTAGGTATGGATTTGTGGAGTAAATTTATGTGGGTTGTTGATAAAGAATTTATCTTGTTCTTATTGAATTTTTTCAAGAAAGGAAGCATTGTATTGGAAAAACCCTACTTGGTTACAAAGGAAGCGATCGAGCTATCGCTAGCTTATGCAGTATCAATGACCTTCCTGGAAAGAAAACTATAAAGTATAAAGATGTGGAGGAATTGACTGGTATTAGTAAAGACCCACAAACTTTATTGATAAGCACTCTTGAAGATTTGGTTATAAGGTATGTTGCATATGACATTTCTTACAAGGTCTATTTTAGAAATCATGAAGGTTCCACATCAACCATTGTTGTTCATATTGCACACATGATGGTTAAGGAGAATAGGAAATTTGACTTGTGTAGCTTGTTGCTTGAGAATCTTTCTAAGAATGTTCGAATTTCGGTAATTGAGGGTTATCCCTTTCATTTTGGATCTTTGTTGGTATGCTTGTTGTTTTACTTTTTGAGTTCCCTATCGGGAGAAGATAATGTGGTATGGGAATCTGGGATTCCTATTGGAAAATAGGTTTACAGATATCTAGAGGTGTTTTCAGATAGTGCAAGTATGTGTAAATCTTATTTCACATCTTTGAAATCAAATCTTTGCTCTGGTATATCTATATCAAGTCACTTTGAGGTGGGCTCCTCCTCCAGAAAAAAGAAAATTGGAGATTGTCATTACTGAATCCCCTCTAGAATTGAAGGAGAAAAAGGTTATAATTGAAGATATCATTGACATTTCGGAAGAGAAGGAGAATGTATCCTCTGATGACATCCAGTCTATGTTAGTTAAGGGGAAGATGAGGAATCTTGGTGAATTATCTTGGTGAGTTATAAAGTGTAGCCTCTCCTATTGATAGACTAAAAATTGGTAATGCTTTGGTAGAATACCTACTTCCAAAAGGTATTGGTGTATCAGTTGGTTATGATTTCTTGCTGGAAAATCTTGTTGAGATTGTTGAAGAGAGAATGTTGCTTGAAGGTCCAAAAGGATGTAAATTTGAAGCTTTGGTTGAAAAGAGGTGTAATAAAGCTAAAGGGAGATTATCTGAACTGATCATGGAAACAAAGAAGTGCATTAAAAAAATATCTAACATTTACAAGTATTGTCTCTAGTGACCTGTTATGGTAGACAATTTCAGAAGTAAAATTGAAGCAATTGAGTCAAAAGTAAACAGTATTGGAAAGAGTTTTGACACATTTGAAGATAAAGAAGGAAAGCAAAGATTGAGAGTTGGTGAACTACAAGTTGAACTGGTTGTGCAAAGACAGAGAGATGATGTAGTTAAGACTCTTTGGCTTCTTAAGGAAATTGCTAAGGTTCGATTAGACCATCTTTTTGGAATTCTTACTGATGTTGAAGATGTTGAAGGACATAGTTCATATTGTTCACCATCTTTTACTCTATTGGGCGTATTGGAAAGTATCTGCACTCGGATGGAGTCAACTAAATTTAACTGGAAGAAACTACATCTAGTTCTTGAGGAAAGATACAAGAAATTTTTTCAGGTGAAGAGCGTTATTTTTACTTGAATCCTGAATGTTTTATTTCTATTGTTTTTGTTGTGAAGAAGAAAAAGGGAAGAAATTTTTGGTCATCTAGAATTTTTTTGGAATCTTTATGACTTTTGATGTCACCATGTTCAAGTTTTAGTACATCCTTTTTTGGCCACCCTTTGCCATTGATGTCAAAGGGGGAGAGATTGGAATTGGAGAGTTTTTGGTAGTGGGGAGAAATTTAAATTGTTGGGAGAGTCTAAAGGAGAAGCTTTTGTTCCATGTTGTCATCAATGACAAAGGGAGAGATTGTTGGAAAAATGAAGAAGATTGGCTATCTCTATAGTTTTTGTGTTGTCATTAATGTCACCATGTTGTTATTACAAGTTTAAGGTTGTGCCTAATTTGGTATTTTGGTCTGGTATCTAAACCAGTATTCGTGCTACTCCCTCCAGTATTCTTGTCCGCACTCCTCTACAGTCGACTGTTACCACTTGCAGTTTTGGGAAATGATTTGTAGGTGTCGGGAGCATGTACATTCAAGATCTTACGTATCCAAATGCTCATATGGTGTATCAACACTTTAGTGATATTTGCAAACGTGCTATTAGGTCTATCTTTGGCCGACCTAATGAATGGTGAATTAATTTTGCTATGCAAATATTTGTGTGACCTATCCTAGGTCTGTGCCAACTTGTTGTAGCATGTTGGGAATATTTTGTGATCATTTGAAGTCATCTACTAGTATTTTTGGTAAATATGATGTGCATCTAATTAGGCCGACCTAACTGATGCTTGCGGTTGAGTCAAGTATATATATTGGACAGGGTTGAAGATTAATGAGAAGAAAAAAGTGTGGATTTTGGCAATTGATGTGTGACATTGTGTGTGAAAGTGAGTGAATATAATGAAGTGTGTCAAGTCAATATATTGAGCATAACCAAAACTATATTAGCACTTGTTAGGTGCATTATTCTTAGTTCATTTTGGCTATAAATCCTTCTTTTGTTTTGTAAATCTTTTGTATGCAGTGAGCCTCCCTATAAGCAGTGAGCTTTTGTATCTAGACAGTGAGTCCTTTCTGGGCAGTGAGCCTTATATTTTCAATTCTAGAACAATTTTATATTGTGAGTTAATCCTTGTCCTATTTTTTCCCTCATTGGGTTTTCCACGTAAAATCTGGTGTTTAGTGTGTTATCTTGCTTTATGTTTTGTATCTCTTGCTTATGTTTAATAACAGTATAGTGTGATTGTGGAATGGATTTAAGTTGAAGCTTTAAAATTGAATTTCTATGACAACTGATTCACCCCCCCTCTCAATTGTCTTGCATCCTTCAACACATCCATATTTGTTGAGGTGGATTTTTTTACACAGATCATTTCAAACAAAAGAATGAATAGAAGTCATTCACCTTTCATAAGCATGATGTTGGCCATGTGTGTCTTTAATAATTGAATGATGCTAATTAGTATTGTTACCACCTTGTAAACCTAGTTAGCCAACTATCATTCTTGGGCTATGACAATTGGGTCATTCTCTCTTGGTAATAGTGTCCCTTTTTTCCACATTGATAGGGCAATAAACCACTTTCAAATAACCCCTAGGGAGAAAAACATGCAAAAAAGCATTCAAAATCCACAATGCAAAAAAATAGACAAACATACCATCAAGATGATATAAGATGTATTATGGGAAAACCCTCAAAGGGAGAAATGAAACCTCTAAAAGAGTTCACACAATGTATTATTTCATGAAATAAAGATTCAAGACTCTTATAGAGTCCCCATACAAGGCTTCTAAAACATCAAGCTCCCTCATTGCATTTCATGTGGATAAAAAAATGATAATCATGTAACCACACATCTCAATCCATGCTTCTTCTCCTCATATATGCTCAATCCAATCTTAGCGAACAAACCAAACGTTACAATAGTTAGCCTCAACAACCATTCATATGCTTGCTTTTTATAAAAACAAGCTTACATAAAACCATCAAGTGTTGTTACATAAACCGTGTGCCTAATACTTTGAGCTTACAAAACCATGCCCCCCTCATCAACTTTCTTGGTACTAAATTTCTCCATATTAAATATTTTCCTATGTGTTCCCACACTAAATATTTATCTAAATGTTACATACAACATGGCCCTCACTTTGGATTTCAGCCTAGATTAGGAATGGTGGCTCTAAGGCTAAACTTACCAGAGAAAAGGTGGCTTGGTCCCCCCCTCTAATGGGATGGTATAAATTTAACTTCGACGATGCTTCCAATGGCAACCCTAGGTCGTCTAAAGCTTGTTGCATATTAAGGGATTGGTAGCGCAAGACTGTCTTGGCCTCTACGAAACAAATACCTATGGGAACTAATAATGAAGCTAAATTTTTGGCCGTCATACATGGGATAACTCTATGCAGAGAGTTAGGGATAAAAAATGGCTTTTTAAGGTGATTTAGCAATTGTTGTCAATGCCATTAGACATAGTGATACTCCCAATTGGAAATTGTGAATGTTGCTCAAAAAGGCATTAGAACTGCTAATACACATTGAGCTATTCATAATAAACCACATATACAGGGAGGAGAACAGTGATGTTCATGCTCTAGAAAACAAAAGAGTGACGTGTAAATAACACGGTTTCCCATGTGCCACTGGGATTGAATTGTCTATGCCTATCTAGTTTGGCTAGATTCGGCACATGGGATTTTTTTTTGAATTGATGAATTGACAGTGCCTCCTCGATAATCATTAATGGTTTTCCCTGCCATTGCTAGTGTCTATGTCATGCTTAAAATACACTGAAGGACAAGTGTCACCAAAATCCACCACCTCAGATCTAGTGTGATGCATTCTAGTATAAGGACTGCCCATAAGGTTGCAATGGTGATGGTGTTGTTCCGATGTACCACGATCCAAGATTGCACCTGTTTGGAACAAGATCTTCCTGTATTGTTGCATTCCTTGTCATCAATGATTTGTCCTTCCCTTGATGCTCAATGTTTGACATGTTTGACTAGTTACACTCTGGATAATGGGGCTTGGGGGTTGCAACTCATGTGACTTCAATGCTTGGTTTATTTAAGCTCGGCATGGAGGTCAAAATGTCATTCCAATGCAAACAATATAAACCCCAGTATGGTTGCAAGGCTTAAAGAGGTAGAAATATTTTCTAGGCTTCATCATAGACCATAGACTGAAGAGAATTTGCCTCGTCAAGGATAATCTCTCTTGAGGTTGTTTGAATGGTGATTGGTAGGGATTTTTACATCTCCAACAGATACCGCGTGAACTCAGACATCTCATCCTTGTTCCTATCCACTCTACTAGCTATCAAGATTCCCATGGTGTGGTGCCTATTATTGCTAAGGTTTGTGTTCAAGCCGCATGTCTTCTTGGATGATCTAAACATTGTCACAGTGGCTAAGCTTGGCATCAGTACTCCTTGACCTGATGACATCAAGCGGATGTTCCCCTTGGGTGTGGATGTGGAGCATCAACCATTCATTCTGCATTTGGATGCCCATGGCCTGGCTCTTCATAGACATTGGGCTCTAGTGGGATACAATTTCCTATGTCTTTGGCTTGGGATGATAGAAGTCAATGGTGCACAATGGTTGAGGGACTTTACTACGGTCGTGGAGGATGAAAACTTCTATGACAAGGTTGACTGATATTGTGTTCAATGGTCATCCTTTGCTTTTTGGTTTTTGGGGGCATGCAAATAATATGTTTTTGGAGCCATGGATGTAATTCATGTCTTTCTATCTAAGCCCTATGAGTTTTAGGACTGATACTATGTAAATATTTTTGAAAAGTAATACAAATCATGCAACTACAGTTGAGTATTATGAATTAAAAAAAATAGTGACCCTGAGAATGTATAACCCATGTAATAGTTGCATCCCTAGATTTCCTGCATGCACCAAAAATAAACATTAATTTAAACAAAGAAGCATTATGTAAGGTGTACACCACACTTTTTCCCAACAACTATGAGATGATTGGTGGTTGCTTCAATTATTGCATAAGTCGAGTGGTATTCACTATTAATGGAAAAGTTATTGGTGATTAAATAGATGATAGTCTTCTCAAGCTAGGTCAATTGAATGGGTGATTGTTGCCATTATATTCCACGATAACCATTGATCATTCTTCGAAAGGAAAATGGAGAGAGGTGAAATGGGTGTCAAAGGCAAGTTGGCAAATAAACAAATTTCTAAATTGTTGAGACAAAAAGAAAGAGTGAACAAGGTTGCATATAAATTACAGAGAGAAAATTGAAGAATAGAGGTGATTGTAGGAATAGGTTACAACTCCAATAAGACCATCAAATTTGTAATCTCAATGTATGAACACTCATATTGATGGTATGCTAAATTTGAAGACAACACAAAAAATACTGAGAGGGGGGGATGAATTAGAACTTTACTTTTGAAACTTAAAACCATCAGAATCCGAAAAGTAAAAAATAGTAAGAGCAAGGGTAAGACAAGAGGAACGCAAATTGCACATGGAAAACCCTTTTAGGTAAAATACCATGGCACAACTATGCTTATATTTACTTTAAAGGGCACCAACTCCCTTCAAGCACCAACTCTAGCATGAGCACCAACTCACTAAAAAAATTCTAATTTCTTGATTAGGAACACAAAATTTACTTGAACAAAAAGGTTCATACTTTTTTTAACACTATCCAAACTCTGAAACCCCTTTGCTCAAGCTCTTAACTTTATCTACAACAAAACTTCAATTCTTTCCAAATTAGGATACTTCATGGCATGCTGATGTTTAGAAATTTAATAATCAGACTACTTAGATTCAACACAACTCCACCAAACCACACTAAAAAACATACAAAGAAACTTCATGATTTCTGACCTGAAGTAACTCAAAATAGCACCCTTACATAATACACACCAGTAATAAAATGGTGACATCTAAAGACTCATAATATCTTTTTCAAAAAGATTCAAAAATAATTTATATCTCCCATACGAAGACTTGCCAATATCCTTCCTCGATAGAGCAAAAGAAACTCTTCATATAGCACTTAACAAAATAGGTATAAGCAATATATTTCAAAAGGACATCCTTGGCCAAAGAAAGACTCCCATAGCTCACAACTTTACATAGAACCAACAACCCATGCAACTTGTAGATGGATGCAATAGCATTTTTAAAAACATGTCTAACACACCAACATCTTCTATGGTACTCGTTTCAAAAAAAAGTATATGGAAGCAATAGTGAATGAAATAAAAAGCCACACATTTCCTTTTTCAGCCCAACTCCAGAATCAAGACATTATGAGCTTCACAAAACCATGTTGTGCAGCTCGTACACTCACACACAAAAATTTAAATGTTAATAGCCCAAATTTTGAAGATAACGACAAATTTTTTGAAGCATACATGAATTGTATGAATTTCCCATACTCACACAACACTATCATTGCCCACGACAAAAAAATAGAGGATAGCGATAATATTTCTTAAAACAAACGCCTTCCATAATGGCCACAACGAAACTGGAATGCAAATGATATAAAAGAAGAAAATGACTCAATGTGCATCATATGCTTCCACCAATGAACCATTAACCACAACTTTCAAACAAAAGAAAAAACTCAAAATACATTTGGCCACATACTCCACACAACCCAAACACAAGGAGGAATAAGGAACTGATAGCCAAAAAGAATTCATACGCTGCCCCATAATATTTATTGTAGCATAACATATCATGCATAAAAAAGGAAGAATGTTCATTGGCACGAAAAATACACAATGTTGAAGCCATCGCTCAATAAAAGCAAAGTCAAAGGAAATGAAAGAACCATCGTAGACCATGAAAAAAAAAATTCCCTCACTTTTGACCCATGTAGTTTGAAACTGTCGATATGAATGAGCAGGATATTACAAGGAGACTTGATCTTTTGACAAGTCAAGGGTGACATGGCATAACCGTGACTTGGAAAATTAGCTAACAAGTCGAGACAAAACAAATAGTTTGTCACAAGTTGATTGATTCATCTACGTACATTTGCAATTGCAAGCTTAGTTTATATGCAGCGATACAAGAACACAAGAATAGACTTGTGGAATGTCAACCTTTGACATCAATGACAAATATTCAACAATCTCCCCCTTTGTCATTGATGGCAACACCTCCTGAACCAAATACTACTCCCCCTGACTCACTACTCCCCCTTTGACATCAATGGAAAAGTGAACAACCTGCAAAACTGAAATGATGCTGATAAAATATGACAATGAAAGCTTCCCTTGAGTCAAAACAACAAGTCAAAGATGGAGTGAAATCATTCCCAAATTCTCCCTCAAGTATTCAAATGTTTCCTTTGGTAAAGGCTTAATAAACACATGCAATCTGCTCTTTAGTAGAAACATATTCCAAATTAACTTGTTGATCACTAACATGTTCTCTCATAAAATGATACTTAATAGGAATATGTTTAGTCCTAGAGTGCATATATGGATTTTTAGAGATATTAATGGCACTCGTGTTATCCAAAAAGTTAGAGATAGGATGTGCATACTCTACCCTAGTGTCCTTCAATGTTTGCTTCATCCATAGGATTTGTGTGCAACCAGACACTATTGCAATATATTGGCTTCAGTTGTAAATAAAGAAATAGAAGCTTGCTTTTTTCTCAACCAAGATACAAGACAACCTCCTAGAAAGAACACACCTCCACTTGTGCTCTTTCTATCATCAATACACCCACCCCAATTTGCATCTAAGTTGTGAGTGTGAAATCATTGCATTTAGGATACCATAACCCATAATCCATAGTACACTTAAGATACTTGAAGATCCTCTTAACTACATGAACATGTGTATCCTTTGGAGTAGCCTAAAATCTAGCAACATAACCAACTACTTGCATAATGCTAGGTCTATTAGCTGCAACATATAAAAAACTTCCTATCATAAACTTGTACAAAGTTTGGTTAGCATCTAAAGACTCGTCATTTTTACTTAACTTGCATCCTGTCACCATGGGAGTACTCATAGGATTGCAATCCTCCATTCTAAACTTTTTCAACATCTCTCTAATATATTTTGTTTGAGAAATTAGTATGCCTTTACTAGATTGATGAATTTGCAAATCAAGAAAGAACGAAAACTCACCAAACATGGACATTTCAAACTCCTACATATTTGTAGCAAAAACTTGGCAAATCTTCTCACAATTGCTACAAAAAATCAAATTATCAACATAAACCACTACAATTAGCATATCATTACCTTTTTCACATATAGATTGTTGTTTGTTATCCCTCTTCTGAAGCCTTGCTACTGTAAATAACTATCCAATCTATCATATCATGACGTGGGGTGACCTTCTTTAACTTACATACATAATTCTTATTTTCTGATATGATAAACCCATCTAGCTATTCTATGTATACTTCATCTAAATTACCATTTAGAAAAGAAGATTTGACATCCATTTGAAATATTTTGAAATATATGAAAGAAGCAAAGGCTAAGAACATTCTAATAGTTTCTAAACATGCATCAGGAGCAAAATTTTCTTCAAATTCTATACCTTCAACCTATGCATAACCTTTGCATACAAGCCTTGCTTTTTTCCTCACCACTTGACCATATTCATTCAACTTGTTTCTAAACACCCACTTTGTGTCAATCACATTCTTGTCTTTGGACTCAATCACATTCTTGTCTTTGGACCTTGGGATATATTCTCAAGTTTCACTTTTTTGAATTTTATCAAGCTCTTCCATGGCTGCTATCCAATGTTTATCTTCAGTTGCTTCTTCAAAACTCTTAGGCTAAATCTTGGACAACAAAGAAACATCTTCATCTTCAGTGTAGTTAACAATTTTTCTAGTGCTTCTTAGTCTATCTTCTTGTAAAATTTGGTCAGCAAGATTATTTCTTTGAAAAAACTTTGAAGTAGTCTTTAAAAAGGTCTTTGATAAAGTCTTATTTTGATCATTTATAGGTGTATTTTTTGAAGTCTTATTTTGATCATTTATAGTTATATTTTCTGAAGTCTTATTTTGATCATTTATACGTGTATTTTCTAAAGTTATATCTGTTGTCCCATGTTGATCATTTGTAGGTGTATTTTCAAAAGTTATATTTGTTGTCCCATGTTGGTCATTTGAAGGTGTTTTTGAACAACTCTCTCTTCATCTTCTTTGAAACTACTTTCATCAAATTGCATCTTGTTTTGAAAGTTAGTATCTTCATGAACCTTCACATTAGCACTCTCAATAATTTTTCATAATCTCTTGTTAAAACATCTATAAGCTTTATTTTTAGAAGAGTATCCTAATAAAATTCTTTCATTGGCCCTAGGATCAAAATTCCCTTGATTATCTTTATCCCTTCTAATGTAACAAGGACTTCCAATTTTTTTGAAATATTCAACTGAAGCAGACACGTTTCCATAATTCATATGGAGTCTTGTTATGGTTTGATCTAATCAGCCCATGATTCTAAATGTAGACAACAATATGGACAACCTCTCCAAAAATAATCATTCACCTTTGACTCATTTAACATGCTACAAGCCATTTCTTGGACTGATTTGTTCTACCTTTCAACAACACCATTTTGTTGTGGTGTCCTTGCAGTTGACTAATGTCTTTTTATCCCGTGTTTTTTGCAAAAACATACAAACTCATTCGAAGTGAACTCTCCTCCATTGTTTGAATGAAGACATTTGATTTTCAAACACTTTTCATTTTCCACTAAGGCTTTGAATTCCTTAAACTTCTCAAGTGCTTCTTTTTTTCCTTAAAAAATGCAACCCAAGTCATTCTTGAAAAATCAGCAATTAACAACATAAAATACTTTTCACCTTCCATACTCTTAGTTTTGGTTGGCCCACATAAATCAGTGTGAATTAGCTAAAGAGGCTTTGTGGAAGAATATTCAAGTTTGACTTGAAACTCCTAGTTTTCTTTCCAAATTGGAATTCTCTACAAACAATGTTTGAAGGTTTTGTAAGCTTTGGAAAGTCTAAATGCTTCTGTCTTGCTGATTTGAACAAGACTATCAAAGTTCAAGTGTCCCATCCGCATATGACATAACCAACCTTCATCTTCCTGACTCAAACAAAACTTTGTACTTTTGATGTCATCAAGGATGTAAAGATTGTTAGCCGCCCTACTAGCATCAACAATATTTTTACCATCCTTACTAATTTCACAACACTCTAAATTGAAAACAAGAGTGTGCCCTTGGTCACACATTTGACTCACACTCAGTAAATTATGTTTCAGACCTTCTACATACAAAACATTTTCAACCTTGGTCTTACCATCATTCAAAACAAGAGTGCCTTTACTTGACATTTTTGTTGATGCATTGTCATCAAATCTTACCATACCACCATTGGTTCTTTTGAGAGTGAGAAGCTTGCTCTTGTCTCCTGCCATATATCTAGAATAGCCACTATCAATATACCATTTATCTCTCTCATTTTGTGCATGTAAGGTTGTTTGCACAATCATAAACTCAATTGTGTCTTATTTCTCCTTCTTCTTCCAAACCTTAGTAACCTCTTTTTCTTTGTCCTCCTTTTCTACCTTCTTGTTTTGCTTAGAGAAATCTTCCATACCACTTCTACAAACTTTTGCAATATGACCAAAGTTGTTGCACTTATAACATATAACATTGTAATTCATCAAGGGAGCAAAAGAGTTCCTACTCATAAGTCTGAAATCACTTCTTGCAAACACTTTGCAATTGGTTTTCTTATGTCCAAAACGATTGCATGAGAAACAATAACTATAAAACAAAGAATTGTTAAACCTAGTCATATGAGCTTGCCTTGAGATAAAAGGTCTTCTAAGAGTGCTATTTTTGGTTTTGGATGGTGAATCTTGTGTACTATCAAGTTTGGTCTTTTTTTGTTCTTCTTTTGTAGGCTTGGAACTTTGACCTTCTTCAAATCCAGCTCCACCTTTATCAACTGAAGATTTTTGTGAGCTAATGATCTTGTCCAATGACATAAAACTTTTCTGATTTATCTTCTCATGATTCAATTGTAGCAATGATTTGTCTAATTTTTTAAGTGAAACAATTTCAGCTTCAAATCTCTCACAATTTTCTTCCTTGAGCCCGATTTTTGATTTCTTCTTATATTCTTCTAGCTTCTTCAATCTAAACTTTTAATTCAACAATCTTCTTTTCAGCTTCTTCAAGATCTTGAGATACCTATTAGAATTGTGAAAAACCACGAGCCATGGGATCAGACAACAAACAAATACACCTTCCACACAAGAGATCTGCAAACAATATGTGCAATATTCCTCAACAAGAAAAAGCTACAGAAGCAAGAGACTATAAAAAAAATATGAAATCTTAGGTGATAATTACAATGAGGGTTGGGTGTTATATAGGAGCAGAACCCTAAAAGCGTAAAAGCACTCCTAAGTTTAGCTTAAGTGCATGAAAATAAATAAGACTAATAATCAATTAAAGATTAATTAATTATTAGTTAATGCATGATTACTCTAACACCCCCCTTAAGATGAACTTATGGAGTAGCTAAAAACACTAAAAAGAGAATGTATGATGGGTCCTAACAAACAAGGCCCAATGAGGTACCCATATAAAAACAAAAGATCTCTCAAAACTATAGAAAAAGGAGAAAACCATAGTGGGAGAAAACTCCTCTCCAAAAGAGAGAAAGGCGAATGAAGGACTGAAAATCCTCCAAATAAAGTGTGAAGGATTGCAAAGATTCCAACCAAACAAAGTCCTAAAAAAGAGGAACATGTTGAACATCACAAAAGCATGAAGTTGTAGACTATTGTAAAATGAAGACTGCTATGGTGCTGAAATGAAAAACCTCCTCTAAAACAAATGATGATCAAAATCAAGATAACAAGAATCTATATGAGTGCCCTCAATGACACTACTCAAATCAAATGGCAAACAAAGGAAAAAATTTAGAAATTGAAGATACAAATGTCAAGATCCAAGGAGACAATAATCTCCATGAATGCCCCCAACGATACTACTTGAATCAGATGGAAAATAAAGACAAACATTTGGTACTCGACGATATATGTGGTACATGAATCTGCACGAGTGACCCCCAACGATACTACTCAACTGTATAGGCGTGAATTTGCACCCCTTACACAAATTCCCCTTTTACACTTCCTTGCCTTAGAAAACCAAATCTGAAGGTGAAATTCCACATCACCAAGCTACCTTTGTTCCACTTGGCATTTGTCTTTTGTGTTAATAGAAGAATATTTTTCAGAGACATGTACGCGGCGCACAAATGTCTGCACGACACGCTTACGTCCTTGATGAATTCTTGCATTTGAAGTTGGCAGAGGCATTACAATTCCTACTGGGAATGATTTGTAACATCCCTCTTCAACCAACCAACCCGAAAATGCCTTATTCTCCTCACCTCACCTTCAAAAAGATTCATTATTCATGCAACTCATCCTTTTTTGGCAATCTCCAAGCATTAACTTCATCTCTTTGCTATCACTTCTTGCAATCTCTTCACCTCCATCACTTCAAGCAACACTTTGGCACTTCATACCAGCAGCAACAACACTCCATCAACTCCATAAAGCAAGTGTGGAACAAGCCATTACAGTGTGGGCTTGAGGTTTTGTAACACCTCCCTTCATCAGAGTTGAGGTTGTGGTGATTGCTTAAGCCTTCTTTCTCCATCATTGGTTAGTGAGCTCTTGGTGGAGGTGGTAACATTTTGCTACTGTCCTTTACGATTTGGTTGAGTAGCTTTATACTATTTTTTAGTGTTATCTGTGTACTTTCTTTCTTTACTTCTTTATCATACATTTCTCTATCATTGCTATCTTGGCTATTTGTGGAGGTGGAAACACCAAAATGAGGGTCTCCCTTTACAGACCCCAACAAATTTTCCCTCTTTCTTGTGTGTAGGTGGACGTGCATTTCAAGCTAGCTAGCGAACGAGCATCTTTATGAGATTATCTTTGTCACCTTAGCCTTCATATATTTAATTTATCATATTCTTTTGTATCTTTCCTACTTCATAGTTATGTTTTGTTCCCTTAGAAGTGACTAGCTAGGTCGTTAGCTTGTTTTCTGGCGGTTCATATTGCATTTTTGGCCCCTAGTTGTATAGATGCCAGTGCACTTGAGAGTCACCAATGTGTCGCGCTATCATCCTGAAACTGTGCTTCCATCCTCGAGTAGAGAGCTACCTGAGGTATAGTGTTCAACCCAAAAAATGGTTTGCCTAAACCCAGTTTAGATTTCAAGTTTGAAGAGTGGTTGTGGGGCCTTATAATCCTCGTCATTCTCGTCCCTCATTCAAAACATTCCTTCAGAGTGAGGTAAGTTAGGGTAGCCTTCCGCTCTTGGCTCTCTGTGACCTACGACCTGTATGTGGTTGGTCCCCCTCACATTTTTGGTGAATCCGACATGAACCTACATTTTTTCATTTGTCAGTGTTGAAATGTTCCCCTTGTGCCTTGTGATTGTTGTGTCCCTGAGTGTTGTGACCGTTTATGAGCATCACAACCCAATCCATGACCTTCGGGTATGTTTTCAAGAGAAGTGTGTGACACCTTCTGATGGATAAGAACGAAGGTCACCTCTAGTTTCTCTATGAGCCTTTTCTCCAGACATACAATGGGTTTTTTAACTCAAGAATAGTTGTCAAGGGGCGAGGTAGGATTCTCTAATGAGACCGACCACATCCCCACTCCTCCTACATCTACCACACCATCATTGGTAGACAAGCACGACGTTGTTCATATTCCTTCAGAATGTCTCCACCCTTAGCAAAGGGTTGGGTGACTTGGAGAACCACTTCGAAAGAAACCCGAAGTTGGCTAAGGCCACTCGGGTTATCAACAAATTAAAGTACATGGTGGGAAAAGAATGAACAGGCATAAAACTCCTAGCTAGCATCTCTAGTCTGACTGAAGCATGTGCCCTTTTGAATAATGCTAACGTTATACAAGGGACCACTTTCAAAGAACATGGGAGACAGTTAGGAGTGTCGATGCCTCCCACATCTGTTTACATGGATGACGTGGTCCCTTCGATCACCATCCCTTCTGCCTCTAAAAGATCTAAAACTATCAAAGTGTATAGGGTCCCTTTGGGCTTCAGCTTCACACCTCCTATCACCTCTAACAGTGGAGGTTTTGGCGGGATGAGTGGTGGAGGCTTTGGTAGTGGTGGTGGCTTTGGCGGTGGGGGTGGCATTGGTGGAAGTGGTTCCGGTGGAGGTCATGGTGGTGGCTTCGAAAGAAAAAGTGCCTCTAGTGGAGGCCCTGCTAGTGGCAGTGGCTCCAGCAGTGGTTCCGACAATGGCCACGGTGGCAATTCCAGAGGTGGCTCCCATTGCAGTTTTAGAGGTCTCACTGTTCCTATGTCATCCAATGTGTCATGTCCCCTTCTCAGTGACATCTCTCAGAGTACAGGATTGGCCTATCACATGACCCTCGTAGGCCGATAGATTGGATAGAGGGTCACTTTGGAGCTTGGCTCAGCTTCAGTCAGCAGAGATTGATCAGTAGTCTTTCGTTTTGGCTCGATCGGAGACTTTTTGTAGAATTGCTATTTTTTAGCAGTTCCTGGCAGGCAGCGTGGGACCCCTGCTATTTTTAGCAGTATGGCTTTGGCAGTATTCAGAATCACTTCAGAGTTCGTTAGCTTCAGACGGGATCAGTCATCGGATGAGTATCGTGGAAGATATTAATATTTAATTGCATTAATTAAATATTAATCATTTAATGATTATAATATAAAGTTATAATTTAAAATTATAACTTAAGTGATTTCTCATTGAGGGGTGTGCCATCATCAGAAGGGGCCTATTTGGCAATTAAAATATGATTTAAATATTTGGCTGAGGACTATGGAGAATTAAAAGAATTAAAAGTCAAATTTTAATTAAAACCCTATTCTTAAGGAAATCGCACTTTTCAGCTTATTAGTGGATTTGCCTTGGGTTTTGAGCCATTATGTGATTATTGAATTTTGAGAAACTGATCAAATTGATCTGAGCACAAAACCTTAGGGTTTGAACTCGAATTCCTTGGGGAACGAGCCATCTCCAGCAGAAAGCAATTCAGAGGGTGTGAAATATCACTTGATCTATTGCCAGCAGAGGTTTTCTCACATAGAGGAAATCATTGATCTTCAAAGTTAATTCATTTACAGAGCTTCAGCATATTCTTTCATTCAGAGATCATCTATTTCCCTGGGCACACATATTCTTCATCTTTCAGAGACATCAGAGGGAGGCCGTACTTTTTAATTTATTGTTGATTGCTGTCTCAGCCGTACAACTGTACCAGAGCCATACCATCCCATTTGAGGTGTATTCTTCAAGGTGAGCAAAATGCCTTACATCTTGGACTTCTGTCTTCAGCAGTGGAGGTGCCTAAAGGTCTGGACTTGTTTGCAATCATTAAACCAGAGGAGAAGTACTTATTCATTGCAGCCGTACAAATCTGTACCTTCTTTAGCTTGCTGGTTACCAGGTTTTCTCAATAAAAAATTGTTGTTCTTTATTGCATGCTTCAAAATCTTATTGTATTGTTTCCAGTTGAGCAAAATAAAGAAACGCCTTCATTCTAGCTTGTATTTTCTACACATATTGAAGATCTAGCATTTTTATAGAATTTATTATTATTTTCTAGCAAAGCCATACCTTTCATTTATTGCATCAAAAACACAAAAATTGCAAAAAAACCAAAAACCTTCAGAAAAACTCAAAACTCAATTAGAATCAGTATCAGGGGGAAAATAGGGTTTCTACACAATGACCCTATTCTAAATACTCTCCTTCAGAATATGGGTAAGATGTATAGCCAATTGGCGAGTCTCTCCCAAGCCCCTGCCCAACGTATCTTCCAACCCTTTTTTCAACATAGCCCACTGTCGGTAGTAATTCTCAATACTCCCTTCCCACAAGGAATGGAGATCACAAAATTCAAGAAGTACGATGGAAAAGGGGACCCACAAACACATATGTTTTCCTTTAACGCCCTATGCACAAATTTCTTCCATCACGACGTATTGATGGAAAAACTATTCCCTCAATCTCTCAAGGATACAATGCTTGAATGGTACTATTCCTTCCCTGATAATTCCATTTTCTCATTTGATCAATTGATGAACTAGTTTATCTGATAGTTTCAAGCCAAAAACGGACCGAAGATGACCTTTTTAGATCTCATCTGGTGCAAACAAGGAGATAATGAAAAGATTACTGACTTCATCGCACGGTATCAAGAGTTTTTCACACAAATCTCATACCCACTACCCAATTCTAATGTGCAGAAGATATTCATAGGTAACTTACAAAGGCCTTAGCAAGAGAAGTTTTCCCTTATGAAGTACCCATCTTTCGCACATTTGTGTGCAGCACTATGAGAGTACCAACAAATGGTAGTTCAATTCAGGGGATCTTCCTCATGCTCCTGTTTTGAAGGAAAATTCCTTATATCAATCTCTGAGAAAGGCAAGATTGTTGCGAATGTAGTAGTCGCTACGACTGATAACAACCTCAGATGCAATCGAAAGTTAGCAAAATCTTACTCTTCCATCTTCCAAAAGTTTCTGAAAGATAAGATCATAACCGTGGAGAACCCTAAGCCTCTTAAGGAACCTTACCCTAGTTGGTATGATGCAAGTACCTACTGTTAATACCATCGAGTCAACGGACATGATACCAAATGTTGTATGCGCATGCATCATGAGATAGAGGACCCCATCGAGAACAGTACTATTTGTCTTGAACAAAATGTGAACAAATCGGTGGCGAAAGTGAATAGTGAATTGCAAATATACACCGACCCGTTTCCGTCACATTCTGCTAACATGATTATTGATCCCTCTGATTCTACCACTTAGCCTGAGGCCTATGTCAACATGGTCACAATTACTCCTACTAAGCATCCTGTGAACAATTCTCCAAATGTGACATTCACTTTGCAAGATGTGCCTATGAATAATAAACCTTCTCCTCTTTACATTCCCACTTACCTCAACGACAACATTGTGACAGGAGTCCTAGTGGACCCCGCGAGCCATGTGAATGTCATTACAAAAGAAACACGGCTACTGAATTTGTTGCACAAAGATGAGTATGAAGAAACAAAATCCACCATCCATATGCATGATGGTCTTTGTCTTCAACCATATGGCTCGATAACTTTGTCCATCCTAGTTGGACCTAGGATTGTTGACATGGTTTTCGATATCATTCTGAAGTCAGATTTGTTTAGGTTGAAGCTTGGCATAGCTTGGCTAGCTTCCATGAATGGAATTGCCTTCATAATACATAAGTTTTTAAAGTTTTCCCATGAAGGTGTCATACATGTACATGACACTGGATACCAGCCTTTGGTGTCCCATAGAGGATATTCATTGGATCACTTTTGGCCTGCCCCAGTAGGCCTGCTTCCTCCAAGGACGTACCTACTTTACAAAAATTACGTAAACTATAAGATTGGGGACAAGGGACAATCAAAACTTACCCTTCCTAGTGTTGCAAAACATTTGAAATAGTTGAACGTTTACAATCAGCACTCCAGAGGTGCTAATTTAAACACCAACAGTTTTCTGGCGCCCACCATGGGGCAACGAGGCATCAAACTTCAAGAAAAGCTAAACGCTTTTATGTCACAAGAATGACTATCTGGCATCCTTGGGCACTAGTAGAGTAACCTAATCTTGTTCTAGCAACTCTCCAACCAGATCTTACATACATTGAAGGAGAGCAATCGGATATCATTAGCAGCTTACAGATCTTCATCTTCGAGAAGAATACATCACCAGCTTAGTGGAGAGGCGCAGCCATTACTCTGGACCAAGAACAAAGAAAGGTTGATCTAGCAGCCGAGAGACCAGTATTACCACCACTTGCGTGGCAGTAAACATCCTGGCTTACCAAGTATATACAAGAAGGAGGACCAATCCTCTTTTTCAAGAAGAAGTCAGAGAAGCATCTGACACAGAGCAGATATTTCAAGAGGTTCGAGAGAAATTTCTAGAAGAACCACAGCAAGAATGTCTTGCTCAAGCAATGGCCAACAACGTTAACATTCATAACGGCAATGGCAACAATGGCAACGGTAACTACATCAACAATCTTTTCGGCAATGGCCGAAATGCAAGAGTTGTTGCCAGACGTGCTGCCCCACTTCCATGGGGTAATAACATAGGTCCATTGGCCTTACAAGGAAATCATGAACTTCCCAAAGGATCACGGAAGCATTTCCCAAGATTCCATGGCAACGGGACTAGACATCTCGACGAACATCTCTCAGCATTCACAGCGGCCTGTTCCGTTCTGTCTTTGCCACATGAAGATATCGCCGTTCGACTTTTTGTTGAAACTCTTGAAGCAAATGCAGCTGACTAGTTCAATCATTTGCAACCAGGGATTATCACAAACTGGGAAGACATGAGCGAAAAGTTCTTGGCCAGATTCAGACCTGTTGAAGACAGTCATCAACTGTTCGCCCGTTTATCTAACTCAAAGATGGAATCCACATAACTAATGAGGGAGTTCATAGAAAGGTTTAACCGTCTTGTTACATGACTTTCCCACACACTGAATCCATCTGATGAAATCCTGATGAGCAGCTTCATCAACGCCCTACCCTCAGAGATAGCCCTTTTCATAAAAGGCAGTCATGAAGAAGACTTGCTGGTAACTCAAGAGAAGGCTATCAAGCTTGAGGATCACATGATCACTACGGGGAAGATGAAGAATGATGCCATCAGACCGCTGGTCCAAGCATCAGTAGATCCATTGCTACAGAAGGTAGTAAATGAGGTGACCATTCTCAAAAGACAGTCACCCAACCAAGGGCAGCAAGCAATGCCCACACCACCACCATATCAACAACAACAGCAGTACCAGCCTCAACAGCCTTATCGACCGAAGAAAAATAATTTCCAATCATTTAATAACTTCAAGCCAAAGTTTTCAGGACCACCTAGACAAGCAGAACCTGAGAAATCCAGCGTGTTCTATTGTTTCCATGATTCAGATGAACACACTGGGTCTTCATGCCCTAAGAATCAGAGAATGAACCAAATAATGGGATATGCCAGAGATGTAGCTCCAAACTCAAATGTAGTACCTTCAAATTTGAATGTTGCTCCACCTCAAATGGACAATTTTGATGGCGACTCCGCAACGGGATACTTTCATAGCGAACTCGTAAATCAAGAAGAAGAAGACTACCGTCAGTACAATCTTGCTGTCAATCACGAGAACCTATCAACACCCGTGTTTACACGTGCTCGGCATTTCAAAGCACAGAAAGAAGAAGACGAAAGATGACAGTCCAATGAAAAGGGAAAAGAAGCTTCCACTTCTAATCCCAAGTCTACACATGAATTTTTCACACCAATTTCTCAAGAACCGTCTTCGACGAGTTTTGACATAGTGACATCCATGATGAAGATGAAGGTACAAATTTCACAGCTGGAGTATCTCCAGGATCATCCTGATCAAATGGATCAGATTCTCAAGGTGACTCAGAAGCTAATCGCCATGCAGCCCACGTTGCTAGCATCTTCCGTACCAACGGGAGAAAAGCCAAAACCTTTTTACATATCTTTGTATATGGGAGGATATAAGCTTAGCAATTGTATAATTGATTCAGGGGCATCTGACAACATCATGCCTTTACAAATCATGAAAGCTTTAGGACTATCATGCACAGAAACAAAAGAAAAGTGTTATTCACTTCAATCCAAACCCGTGTCATTAGTAGGCCAGCTGAAGGATGCTCAAGTAAGACTTGCATCCTGCCCAGAAAAGAAGATCATGATGACCATTCTCATAGCTGATATCCCAATCAGTTATGGAATGCTCCTGAGAAAAAGCTTCTGCAAAGATCTCAAAGGCGAGATTCAACTGGATTGGTCGTATGCGGCAATCCCATTGAAAAAGGGCATTTTCAAGTTGGAACCTGAGGCTAAGTCAACATTCACGGTGGTGAAATCTCAAGACCCAGAAGCACAAGTGCTACATCAGAGCATGGGTCCTGGCACATACGCCATGCTGTCAGAAGTAACTAAAGAGGATGAAAGTTTTGCACTTACCACACAAACATTGAATGAAGATTCAAGAATGTGGAATATGCAATTCGACAGCAGTTGCTCAACAGCAGGTTCGGGAGCAAGAGCCGTCATTACCTCTCTCGAAGGAACACTGTAGGAATTTTCTTATTGCTTGCAGTTTGATAACACAAACAATACTGTAGAATATGAGATGCTCATACTTGGCCTTAAAAATTCAAGAGATATGGGTATAAAATACCTTCAAGTTGAAGGCGATGCAGAGCTGATCATTCAATAGGTCAGAGGACTATATCAAGTAAGGAGAAGTCATCTTTCTTCTTACCGACAAAGGGTATGGAATGCGATTGATTGGTTCAAAGCATTCAACATCAAATACATACCATGTGAGCAGAATAGCAGAGCAGATTCCCTTGTGGTATCAGTGGCTCTTTTCATGCCCCATTCTGATTTTCGTCAAAATATCTTCGTTGTCGAGCTCATCTACAGGCCAGCCATCCCTGACAACTGCGACAATTGGCAGGTCTTTACTAATGATGATGATATTCAAGAGTTCCTCTACATGGAGGACAATTATCAAGAATTATTCTTTGAAGGTAGTGCTTCTCCCTCTAGAGAATATATGGCAGAAGATTCCAAAGTCATGGAATCTGGTGTCATCCAACTAAAAGGCAATAATATCCCCAAGGGTCTAGTATCCTTGGAGGATATATTTGACAGACATGATAGATGTGTTCAGGATCAAAGGAATTCTAATGATAAGACATCAACTGACTACCGACAAGTCAAAATTGGTACGGAAGATAAGCCTCGGCTCATCAACCTAGGCAAATGTTGCACTGCGGAAGAAAGCGACCATTTCATCTCTCTATTCAAACAATACCGAGACGTCTTTGCATGGTCCTATGAAGACCTAAAAGCATTCAAGCCAAAGGAATTGTCCCATAAAATTCCACTAAAGTCTGACATCAAGCCTTTCAAGCAGAGGCAGAGACACTACAACCCGCGTGTCCAAGATACAATCTACGTGGAGGTGAAAAAGATGGTGGATACCAAGATCATATACCCGATCCACTATTCCACCTGGGTGTCCAATATCATTCCTATACGCAAGAAGAGTGGAGAAATCCATATTTGTGTAGACTTCAGGAACCTGAACTAGTCATCACTAAAGGATAGTTATCCTTTACCCATCATGGAACATACATTGCAAATAGTAACCGGTTCGGAAATGTTGTCATTACTTGACGGATTTTCGGGATACAACTAGATTGCAGTGGCTGAAGATCAACTCAAGACAGTGTTCACCACTCCATAGGGAACGTTCGCCTACGAGAGGATGCCCTTCAGCCTCATCAACGCCGGTGCTACTTTTCAGCGAGCCATGGACTTGGCGTTTGGCGACTTAAAGGACAAATTGATTGTCGTTTATCTTGACAACCTTACCACTTTCTCAAAAAAGTGACAAGATCATTTTTAGCACTTAGTGAAAGTGTTTGAGAGATGCAGGTCCCATCACATATCACTGAATCCAAAGAAGTCTATCTTCGCGGTGACAGAAGGCAAATTGCTTGGTCACATCATCTCTAAAGAAGGGACTAGGATAGATCCTAATCGGGTAGATGCAATCAAGGACCTAACTCTCCCCACCAATAAAACTGGGGTACATTCTTTCTTTGGCAAAGTCAACTTTATACAGAGATTTGTACCTGACTTCTCAGAGTTGACCAAGGATATCTCAGCAATGATGAAGAAAACAACCATTTTCAAATGGACCGATGAAGGAAGGAAGGCGTTTGAGAAAATAAAAGAGGCCATCAGTAAAGCGCCAGTGTTGGTTCAACCTGATTTCAATAAAGAATTCATTCTTTATTGTTATGCGTCGAAACACACTCTCTCTGCCATACTAACTCAAAAATTGAATGAAGAGACTGAATCACCTATCGCTTTCATGAGCAGCAGCTTCAAGGATAGTGAATCTCGGTACTCTCAAATAGAGAAGAACGCATACGCGGTTGTGAGGGCTGTTAAGAATTTCATATTCTACATCCTAAACTCTCACACCACTGTGTATGTTACAGACCCCGCGGTCAAGAGTGTCCTTACTCAACAAGAAATGGGCACCAAAAGAAGCAACTGGATTGCAAGAGTTCAAGAATATGACTTGGACATCAAGCCTACCAAGCTCGTTCATGGGAGAGGTCTATGTCAACTCCTGGCAGAAGATGGTGATTTGAAGCATCAAGCTGAAGATGGAATCTCAGGAACAGAAATGGAAGAAGACCTCCCAATGGTCTTATTAGTTGAATCTGCTCAAGAGTGGTACACAGAATTGTGGTACTACCTAACCTATGGGGAATGCCCGACACACTTGGATAAGTAGCAGAGAAGAACTTTGAAATTACAAGCACAAGGTTATGTGCTTGGAGGAAATGTTCTTTACAAGCGTGGGCTTGATGGAACATTCCTACTATGCGTCACCAAAGATCAACAATGATGATTGTTGGAGGCATTCCATGATCAAGCATGCGGAGGTCACTTCTCATCAAAGGTTACCGCATTCAAGATCTTGCGGGCATTATTCTTTTGGCCAACCTTGTTCCGCGACACATATGACTAGGTGCACAGATGCACATTGTGCCAACAATTTGATGGTGAACTTAAGCTGTCAAACCTTCCACTCAGGCTGGTGGTGATAGATGCTCCATTCTAGCAATGGGGCATAGACTTTGTGGGACCTATCAACCCTCATTCCAGAAAAGGACATGTCTACGTCCTCACAGCGATAGACTATTTCACTAAGTGGGTTGAGGCAATTCCTGTAAAGCAGGCTACTTCTAAGGTGGTGTGTAATTTCCTCAAGGAGAACATAATTACACGCTTCAGAGTACCCAAAAAGATCATGACTGACAACGCTATGAGCTTCTCGTCAGAGGAGTTGATAGAATTTTGTTTTGACTACGGCATCACCTTGTCCCATTCTTCAAATTACTATCCACAAGGTAACAGACAAGCCGAATCGTCAAATAAGAACATAGTCACAATAGTGCGCAAGATGGTTGATTCCAATCAACGGGCTTGGCACACGAAATTGTATGATGCTCTTTGGGCTAATAGAATCACGCCTAAGAGAGCTATCGGCACTTCACCTTTCATAATCCTATATGGCACTGAAGTTGCGTTACCCATCACTCTAGAGTTGTCCGCTTTGCAGCTGGCATCCACAATAGAAGATGAGGAATTCAAAGATCCTATTGAGAAACGTATCTTATGCCTAATGAAACTTCAAGAAGAAAGGGTGGAGATAGTTGATAAGATCACTCAGCATCAAGAGCGAGTGAAGAAGATCTTCGACAAGAAGGCTCGGCAACGAGACTTTGAGATTGGAGATAAAGTCCTATTATGGGACAAGAGACACGAATCAAAGGGAATGCATGGAAAATTTGACTCCCTTTGGCTGGGGCCGTTCCTGATTCATAATATTGCAGGAGAGAATTCCTATATTCTCTCACATTCGAACGGGAGGCTTTTCCCACTACCTTACAGCGGGCAGTACTTGAAGCATTTCATCCCTTCGAGGATGGGGTGAGTATATATTGTAAATACTTTTCCTTGCTTTAACGTTATGTTATGTTTTTCACCGTTTAGTGAAGTATTGTCGTGTTTTAGGTGTTTTCTTAGATGTTTTGTCGTAGGTGAATAAATAGGGGAACCCAATAAATAAGGTGAACTCTATTTTTAGGAATGTATGGAACCAAAGTCCTGACTCCGTTACCCAACTGATTAGATATACTGGTCTACGAAACTTGAGATTCTCGGTTCTCCTATGCCGTAGGTATCCGACATGGTCACCAGACGGAGCCTAATGTTGTACCCAAAATAAATTGTGGCATTCTATATAAATTGAGCTAAATCTTGTTAAAATGCCATGTTAAGTCAGTTTTAGGTCAAACCAATCATAGAATCTTGGTGGGTTTCTGTCAAAGAACACCCGTGCAAAATTCTAAAAATTAGGGTTTTTTGCCCCTATTTTCAGGGAAACCCCCAAAAATAGGACCTTCCCAGAAATGATTGAAAATGATTTTGATAGGATTAAAAGGCTTCACGATCACATTGGTCAAGTCAGAATCATCAAAAGACATGTTTTACTCTGGTGGGTCTATTTCTATTTTTCAGGAACAAAGTTAGAACCTCTACAGCCATTAATGGCAGATTGGCCAGTACCAGGTGCTGAAAGCTAAGCTTCAAAAGCTTCAACGACACAACCATGGTGGAAAAGGTCAAAAATGATGTTGTTTGATGAAGGAGATTCCTAAAAGTGAAAAAGGTCAAAATTTGACTAACTCTGGAAATGTTACGAAGGAGAAAACTCAAAATGCTGAAAAGAGCCTTTTTCAAGCAGGGGCGCCCATGATCTTTGAGGGTCAAATGCAGTCAGTAAGATCATCCAAAGTAGTCATTCTTGACGTTTGATTGTTGGATCGACATTGAAACAAACATCTAGATCATCCAATGAATAGATCACAAGTAGCTACTGACAAAGCAAAAAGAGGAAGTTGAGGAAATGTCAGGAAACCACAGTTAATGGCGAAATTCTAAGAAAAAGAACCTTTCCAAAAGAAAGGTACCCTTCTTTCTTGACCTCCAGATACTGATAAATGACAAAAGGCTTCCCAGGATAACCTTCTTAACCCAAGTAGATCTTAGAAACGCAACTGCAAGCACCAACATCTGACAGAGCATTCAACGGATAATCCAAATCAAAGTAGGAAACTTTTCAGACAAAGATGATCAAGCCAAAAGGTAAAAGTGCCCTTTTCAAGGAGGGGCGCCCTTGAATAAAGGAACCCTAAATTGAAATCTAGGTTTTCTGAAGTCAGTCATTTTTGGTAGAAGAGAGCTGGGTACCTGATGAGACATTGAGCGAAATCATCTGACTCTCCAATCAACGAGAAATCCAGATCAAAGCATGAGAGGTCATTTCAAAAAGTTGAAGAACGAAGTTTGAAAATTCACCAAGGCATTAGCAAAAGCGCCTTTTCTTGGAAAAGGCGCCCATTCTTCTGAAGCCCTAATCTCAGCTTTTCATTATCGTGTCTCCCAGGAATTTCTTTTTAGTTTGGATCCAGCTCCACAGTGAATGTATCTGTAACATCTCAGGATCAATAGATAATGCTAGATTCAAGATCAAATAGAGGGTTTTCAGGAGAGAAAATATTTAAAAGCTTGCAAGAAACCAAAAGGGATGCCTAAAAGAAGTCAAGGGTCAATTTGTTGACTAAAGTCAAGAACTTTTGAGTTAAAATTGGCTAAAAGGCTCCACGATCAGTGGAAATTACCTTTTCAACTTTAGATCAAGCCAAAATCACTTTTGAGCTTGAGTTAGGTCCCCAAACTTGTGGATATGAAGCTTAAACATATATATTCAAGGTGAAGGCATCCCATTTCATTATTTCATTGCAAGATAAAAGATCAAGAACAACCACAAGCTCTCAAGGACGCCATTGATAGATCTGAACAAGGTTTTCATCCGTTCTTCAATTTTTCTTACAGATCTGAAGCAGAAGAGGATTGCTATTTTGAGGATTGGACCCAGAGATAGACTTTTTCAGGGAATCAGATAAAACTTCCAATCCATCTTCTGTCTATTTCCTCTCTTCTAGTCTTAGGTTTTCTTTCATTTGATAGAAAAAGCAACATGCTACATTAGATCAAATCAACTGGATAGATTCAGCATTATTTTCCAGAGAAACCCATCTCGACAAATTTTCCAAAATAAGCAAACTTGTTGCCCCTATTTTTGGGGGTTTTTCCAAAAAAGTTTCAGAATCCAAATTCTGAGGAACTGGTCTTGTTTAGCATTGAAGCACAAACAAAACCCATGTGCCAGATTTTTTCTAGAAAAATACTTCTCAGCGAGGCACTATTTTCAAGGGTTTCCAAAAATCATCTGAACAAGGTCAAGATTACAGTCAATCTTTAAGTTTTTCAAGATGCAGTACTCCCAGGTACAATATGAGACCAAGACGGTCTTACTCCATGATTACTTGAAAATAGTTGACACAAATTTACACCAAGTAAATCCAGTGGTTGATTTGGAGCAGCTAGAAGGCATGAATCAAATCACATTGCAGAATATTTAAGAATTCAGGTTGTTGCAGGCCGCATCAATTCCCATCACACTTCAAAGTGTAGAGCTTGTAATCGCTTGTATCAAGCATTACAATCCTACCACCAGAGAAATCAGAGCAGCAGATGGAAGAATTGTTTGTAGTCTAAAGCCTCAGGATATCGAAAGGTGTTTTGATATTCCATCATGTCCTAATAGCAAAGTCATATCAGTGACAGAATGTGAGAAGGCATTTGAGATAGCTAAGGACAAATGTCAAAAGGTAATGGCTGAAAAATGGTTAAAAGTGATAAAGGCAAGCTTGCCTAAGTTGTTGGGACGAGGAGAATGTAAAGATGAGTACGCAATGTTAATCACTCTACTCAATAGAATCACTAGAGAAGAAGATGGTCGTCAATTCTAGCCATGGATGTACTATATCATTGCTAAAATCATTGGAAAGAGGGAATATTATGACTAGGCCACTTTGATTAGTGACACACTCCACTGACAAATCACTGGGTATCTGGAAGCTCATAGGTTCCACATGTGCTCTTACCTGGTATACTTGATAGCCTTCCAAGGTGAATTCAGGTTATTGAACAATGTGGGAACCTTAGGTGTGCAGAAGGTTCATGAACATTTCACACATCTTGAGTTTACTCAAGCAGAAAGACACTTCAAGAAAACAAGTGATCACTTCACTATGCACACAGTACGTGAGCTTAACCATGAGATGCACGTGTGTATTTCACAGACAACCAGAGAGGCAATGGCGGATTGGGTAGATTGGTTCATCCAATTTCCTATGTTCTCTTACATACGCGTGTATGGCTACATTGGCCACCCCACCATGCTACCAAGATACCCTTCAGATAGGGTAGTCTTCATGGAATTCCTAAGATAGTTGTCTGAGGTTCATGTCTACTTGCGCTTGAAGAGGAAGACAACTGTTAACTTTCCCATTTAAATGGGACTATATAGATGTGGATTTGCGGCAGATGCTAAGATGATGAGTCAGGAAACAGCGAGGTTTAACCTCAAGTATCTCATTGATAGAAGATCCTATGATCCTAGAGGACTCTATGCAGCACACCTCGAGCAACACTCGTCACATAAGTCTTCTATGGAAGATTATTGGGTAAATTGTAAAGACAAGTATGAAGTGCGAAGAAGGAACTACAGTAGATTCAGACTCCCATAAATTGTTGATTTTATGTTAGCAGACATTGAGGGCCTGTCTGATGATAAGGGGAAGTCATTCTCCCCTCATTCTTCGCAGATTCAGTTGACTCCCAACCGCTCCCGAGAGTGGATTGGTATGCCAAAGAAGACACGTCTATAGAAGAAAGAACAAGTAGAGTGGTTAGAAATAGCCAACTCTATCTCGACAGCAAGAAATCAAGGAAGGTGATACCCCACAGAACAGAGCCGCCACAGGTTCAGTCTACACCACCTTCCACTTCAAGAAGGAAACCTAGGCATAAGCAATGGTGCAATCCTCCCCGAGGGATGAGGATGTCAAAGCCTAGAACACAGAGGACACCAGTGGAGAAAGCCACACATAGTCCTGAAATAATCACGGGTATTGCTGCCCTATAACAAAGAGTAGAGACTGCTACCCCTGATTCAGCAGAAGTTATCACGGAGGAACCAGCAGTAGTAGTTGTTGAAGAACCAGTGGCTGAGCCAATGGCAGAAGCAGAAATAGTAGAAGCAACAACAGAAACGGTGCCTATTATGGAAACAGAGCCACCAATATCACCAGTATCACAGAAGACACAAGTCCTCATCGACTTGGATTCACCACCAAGAGACATTGCTCCAGCACAGTCTCACACATCTAGCATTTAAGGGCCTCACGTCCCTCCTAGTGAAGTTCGCTGAGATTCTATTTGGCTTGAAGGCTTCCTAGGAAGAAAGAGGGAAAAACCCTCGTATGAACTTGACTTTACTGAATTTGACCACGTCCCACAAGACACGTCGACGAAGAAGTTAAAAAAGCAAGTTCACATGGAAAGGAATGCAGAGTGTGAGATCATCATAGAGACTGCCGCTCCACCAGTAGAGAAAAGCATACACGAGGTTCAAGTAGAAGACTACACTTTGTCTCAACTTAACCTCGGGAAGACTACATGACAGGTAGAGGAAGACCTTCTTGGAATAGCTTCGGTGAGTGCACAAGAAAGGATGGCTAATGATGGTAAAGAAAATGCAGCCTTAAAGGCTAAAAATCATAAACTAAGGTCATACATAACCAGCTTGATACATGGCACACCAAACGTCTCAGCCCTACCAGCAGGACTACTAGATCTCCCCGCTGAACAAAATCATCAGTAATTGATAACATTCGGCAAACACTTGAGAGATCAAGTAGAAGAGTTTGTTCTCAAGGGTAGATATATACTGACAAACCTATACTAGTTACGGGATAGAGCACATGGACTTCGTGCGGAGATCCAGCAGTCAAAACAAAGGATTGTAGAAAAGAGGCTTGAAGACGAAAGCACAATTGCATATTTGCAATTGGTATATCAATCAGTATACTCTGAAGAAAACAAGGAACATCTCTTTGCTTGGAAAGAACAATTGGCGTACAAGGTGAAAGCCTATGACGCTCATTCAGCAGAGTTGATTGATTGCAGACGGGTGATTGCCACTATTATCAACTTCGCAAGAATGTTGGTGATATCTTTCCCTTGCATGGAATATCAGCATGAGGGAGGAGAATACATCGAGATGGTCACTGTACATAACCAGTTCAAGGATGTCATCCGCAATACCTTTCTTGATGATCCAGATGGTTGCAAGCTGGCTAAGGTAGCAACTTTATCAACCAAGTTTGAAGAGGCAGCATCTCAGTGTATTGACTTCGGAAATCAGCTCACAATGGGTGAGATCATGCTACGACGCCACGTCATCATCCTACAGAGCATTAACTCCCCAAAAGCTGATGAAGTCAATCAATGGATAGAGACACTGCTGATTAATAGCGAATTATAAATGCACCAAAAAAGGATGCCATACACCCTCCAAGTGGCATTTATGAGACTTGAGTTTGACTTGATGCTTCTTTCCAAGTCAACTCAAGATGGTATTAAATGTAGTTGGAGTTAACTTGATGCTTCTTTCCAAGTTTAACTCCACTTTCCTTAAATCATGCATTGTCAGATCCCACTGATTAAGGATGTCTATTGACTTCCATGATTTGTGGATCTTAGATCTCCACTAAATGTGGATGTCTATTTTGGAGGGATACTTTCATTAAAGTTTACCTTTAGTTTACTTTCAGTCAACTGAAGTAGTTTCCAGTTGACTCTTTGTTCACTTTCAGTTAACTGAAGTAGTTTTCTAGTTAACTGCTTGTTCCCTTTTAGGAATAAATCTTGCAAATTGATTGGCAAGAACTCATTGTTAACTCAAGGAGATTTTGGGGTTGCCCACTCCTTTGAGTTCTATAAATAAGAGCCTTGGGCTCATTATTTGTTTAACCTTTACTTGCTATGCAAAATTGTTGCGCCATTGTTGCCAACAACTTTGAAAGCGGATATTTGTTCACTCTTGGATGAGAGTTCATTGGTTGATCATAATTGTGCATGATTTCGTGCCTTTGCTGTCCCAACCTTTGTAATTCGTTGATGAAGCTTTGAAGGAGAATATCAGAAGGCACTTGCATTTTGGTCAATCTTTTTGAGTTGTGTCCACGTCTTGTGTTTAATAGCTCGTTGTTTCATTTCCCTCCTCGGATGGGAGTCCCTCCTCCTTGGACATTTGTTATTGACAAGTTATTGTTTGTTGTTGTTTAATGTGTTGACTTCCAAGCTATACTTCGGATAGGAGTCCCTCCTCCTTAGCAAGCTCGTTGGCCAAGGCATCGTAAAATTGTTGTTTCTCATGAACTATTTCCTAGCCCATACCTCGAATAGGAGTCCCTCCTCCTTGGCAGGTCTCAGATCTAGTTTACCGTATAAAGTGTTTGCTTGTACCAACCTTATCTTGGTGTATACCCAAGAGTTCAGAGCCTCAGTCATATTCTCAAGAGACAGAAAATTCAAGTGATCCAACCAACCCATTCCCGTTCCTTTACCCTCATGCTCTGTTTACCTTGAAGGTATTGGATAGATAAAAGCTAGATTAGTTGTAGTTGAGATCTGTAGAAACCAGAGAAAAATTTTAGCTACAGCGCATTGTGTTTGTGCACCCTTGTGTCCTACCGCTGAAGCATAAAAAGATAGGAACTTTAGTTTACATTTCCCTTCCTTACGCATTGCTCCCAGTAGAGAGGGACTTATCCTCTTTAAATAATGAAGAAGTGTTGCAAAACATTTGAAATAGCTAAACATTTACAATTAGCACTCCAGAGGTGCTAATTTAAACGCCAACAAGTTTAACTGTTTGACGAAATCCTTGGTTCATATTAGTTGGTGAATAAAAAAAAATTAATACAAAAAGTGGTAGCTCACTACATTGGTATCAGAGCTCAGCTCTTCCTGCCATCCTATGGATTCTTCAATAAATTTTAGTTCAGTTCATTTGGTCCTAGCATTTAATTAGAGCTTGAAAAAATTTCTGCAATTTGTTGGGTTATTTCAAGTTGAGTTTCAATCTGAAGCATGGCAACCGGAGACAAGGAACAAAACACAAGAAATTTTGAATGATTTTGCTAGAGGTCAAAGGGAATTAAAATAGAGTTTACATCAATCGGCAGCCTTGATGACCCAAGGTGTTGATGGGAACGATGGGAAAGAAAGAAATTATAGAAACGGAAATGGTTCTATAGACTACAAGGGTGCAAATCAAAATTTTAGAGTTATGACCGTATAGGAATTTGAGGATCAAATTTTACAAGATTGGAAAGAATCAAGTGCTGATTTTTGGAGTGAAATATCTTTTCATGACTACAAGGATCTCAGGTGGAAGCATAGACCACATAGGGGTGGGAGATCTTGTAATCAGAATAACCACCTTGTCACACATATAATTGCTATTGATAAATTTGGGAATGAGGAGAGAGCAATGATTAAAGGAAAGAATCTTTTAGTACTGGAAAAAAATAAATCAGTAGGAATGAGCTTAGGAGACAAAATCGTTGTTTCACATGTCTAGAAATTCGAGAGCCTATCCACCAATGCCCAAATGAAAAGGTGAGTGGGTCTAAAGAAGAAAAGGCAATCATGGAGGAAGAGGCTGGAAAAAAGTTGCAGCTGACTGAAATCGCTCCTAATGGTTCCGATGTTGCAAAAATTGAAGGAGGAGTTAATTCTACCATCAACGAAATGGGATACATTGATCTTCATGACAGTGTTGAGATTGAGCAATCTGCTGATCTGAAGTTCATTGAATCAGCAAATGTGGATGCAAATGATTTTCACAATGTTTCCTTCCAGCAAGGTAATGCCATGGATGTTGAGGGAAAAAGATCACTTGATACTTCTTCAAGTGAGATATGCAAAAGTCTTTATAGTGGTGATGTAGAGATAGTATTTGATAAGCTTTTTGGGGAGGAGATGAATACCTTTGAGAATAATGTGTTTGATGATAACGATGTTCCAACTTCTTTGATTGAGGATTACAAGACACCATCTAATGAAAAGACTGATTTTTGAGATGACATGGCTTCTACACATGAAAGTAAATCAAAAAATTTAAGGTGTGACAACCCTAATCACATTGATGAGTTTGATCGAATGCCTTTGGCGTTGCAAGATGTGAAGGACCAACTGATTGTTACAAATGAAAATGTGGTGCAAGTGTTAACAAAGGCAGATGATACTCACAAATTTGTTGAAGAACTCATTTAGAAAGCTCAAATTGAGGAAAGGAAAAAGGGAATTGATAGTGGAGTCACTCTTAATCAATTGTGCACTATTAGAGAAGCATTGAGACAGATGAAATCAGATTACTTGCAATTGCTTATGGATAGGGATCAAGCTTTGAAGTATGCTAAAGACAAGGAAAGAAAAGCGGATGATCTCTACTTACAGCTAAGTATGGCTCATTTTTCTTTATACAAAGCAGAAAATACTATTCCTAATGTAGCCACTTCCGATGAAAAAGATAGTGATGCGAGGTTAATGGAGATCAAACAGATTGTTGAAGGGATTGATGAACTCCATGTAGGTGAAACATTGCATAATGATTCTAGCACTCATCATTTTAGAGAGATTCAATATGCTGAAAAATATTGGAATACACATCAAGAATCTGAATTCTTGAATTTTGGGGATCCAATTTCAAATGAAGGTACAAGTTGCAGCCATGATACAACAGATATAACAGGTAATGAAGACAATTATCAGCCTGATACACTTCATGAATCAACAGTTATTGAGGAGCTTTCAATTATGGAAGAACGTATGCATGAGACCTATGAAGACATTGACATAAGGTATAAACTAAATTCTAATTCTATGATTGCGAACAACAACTCATTACCTCTATATGATTTTGTTTATCATGAGTTGATGGATAAGAAACTTAAGTTTGATATTGGTAAAGGGTCTTAGTTTGTTGATGTTCAAAATTTTATGGGAAAGGATGAGATAATGTTTATGGGTCCAAGTCATTCACAAAACATGATACTTCATAATGAGGAGTGTTCAGATTTGATTCTTTGGTCTCCTACTTTTACATTCATGTTTAGTGGTTGCTCTATGGTGCTGATCATAAAATTTTCAGACTTTGCATTGATGCTAGCAGCAGATTTTTTGCATTGGTGTGCGCATGTTTGTCACTATGGCACTTGGGAATTGAATGTTGATGACATTTCTATCATTGGGGAAGAGTCTACAATCAGATATGATTTAGTTTTGGTTGATGAGTTGATTCAAGTTCAGAATTTAATGATTTTATGGCAGCAAAATATAGAAGAATTTTCAGATATAAATTTCATCGAAGCGCCTTGGTTGGAAATATTTTATGATGCTGATTTCAGTTCATGCAGGGATCTCAGTATGAGTGTTGATGTTTTCTTATTTGGGTTGCTAGAGAGTAGAGTGCAAAGTGCACATGATGAGCCGATTGGTTTTAACAGAGCGGCGCAATGGCAACCTGATGGTCACTTCAAAAGACTGATTTGGGATCCTAGTATCAATTTGGCAAGCAGATATTGATTGCTTAACGACAAGCAATCTTCTGGGCGGGAGGAATTATAATGTCTCATTTTTTATTACACGGTGAAATATAATATTATTTTAATTATTTAATATTTTCTCCAAATGCTAATTCAAAAATAAATATTATTTATTAAATAATATTATATTTCAGTAACTTATTATATGTAAAATCAAAATTAAGTCACAAATTGGAAATTAAAAAGAGAAAAGAATTTGAACAGGCAAGGAGAAAACCAAGAGACATGGAAAAAGAATAAAAGAATGGCTAGAAGCTCATTGCTGGGGGATTTTTATTTTTTGGATTTCAGGAGGTTTGGTTACAGGAGCTTGAGGACGGAAAGCTTCAGGTTCAAGAATTGGACGAAAACCCAATTCTTGCTAGCAGAATCATTTAGATTTTCGCAGCTAAGCTTTAATGTTTCAAGTTTGGAATTTTCTATAGTCTCTTGTAAAGACAAAATTCAAAATTCAAAGGGAAAAGAACATCTGTGGTTTACTAGTCTGAATATAATACCAGGAGGTGTGTTGAGTAATCTTCAAAAACAACTGGAAAATTAAAGTGAGCGGCCATTTAGATGAAGGAAATGTAAGCTACAATTGGAATAAGGATACGACAGGCATTGAATTTTATATAAGGGTGGATATATACATTATGTCTTGTAATTTCCAAGCATCAGAATAGAGGAGATTTCAGAGTTATGCTGCCAATACAAAGGAGTAATCACTTAAAGAGTCTTTGAATGTTAGGAAGGAGGATTGCGGAATTTTGAGAAGACTTGTTAGCTATGAAGGCATTGCAGAAGCCAGGGTGTCAATGTTTTCAAGAGTCTATTCTAATGCCATGTCAATTCACATTTAGGGAAGTATCTAAATTTTAGTTAGTATGGCATGATATTCTTCATTGTTGTTACTTGTAAACGTTTTCTTAGGAGTTGATTCTGGACCTCTGGCTAACGTATGACTAAAGGGAAATGTAATGGTAATGTGCTATGGTGGGAGCCAACGTCTAGAGTCTGTGGTGCCATTCAAGAAATCGAATGCCTAACATTGCAAATTTTTTCTTAAGAAAGAGTCGAGGATAGATTTGGAGTCGGGAAGAAGTCACTAATTCTAGTCGCTGATGATAAGAAAACAGGAGCTCGAGTTTTTGAGACATGTAGAGCCAGATTTCAAAGACATAGCCAATTCCTTCTATTCATCTGAGTTAATAGTAAATATAATGTATAAGGAAGTACAAAGGAAAAGGATGTAATGTAATATAATAAAGGACACAATTCTTGGAAGGAGTCGCTTCATCTTCCTTGAGCCATATTGTACCGCAATGTTAAGAGATTGTTGTGACGTGTTAAGAGGAGAGTTTTGATATTTTTAGAAAGAGTCAGTAATGGGTCCGCGTCAGCTTGGGAATGTCTAAATGAGTCATCGATGCTAGAAGGAAACACATATATGCAAGAAAATTCATGTTATAACAAGAAGGCTGATAACAAATAAGGAACAAGTATTTTATTATTGATATTTGAAGCTGATCAACATTGTAGAGACTTAATTATCTATCGGGAGCAGTTTACATGAAAGGTTGTGAATTAAGCAAAGGAAGCTACTGCCGGCAATTGCTTGAAGAGATATATTATAGGGAGTTATCGACATATTTTCGGAAGCTGCAGTGTACAAGATTGGAGATTTGGTTTGTATAAATAAGAGGTGTCGGGAGCTGTGTGTTTGTGTAGTGGTAACATATTATATTACATCGGACCTGCCTGTTACCATGCTTTGAAAAGAACGGTGAAAATCAAAATCAATATGTGTGAAGGAACCAGGAATGAAATAACGGTAGTTTGAGAAAGAGTCGTTCCAAAGCATTATTTGGGAAACGTCAACTTCAGGGAGTTAAAGGATGTCAGTTATATATGGAAGAGGATCATTGTGTAGCAACCGCCATTGTGGAGGTGATGTAATAACCCTGAACCGTCAGGCCAAGGCTATTATCAATTCCCCAAGTTATAGTGCAAAACTGTTTTGACAGAATTCTCATTCATACACAAAATGACAGCTAATACAAAAGCTACATGTCAAGCGATTGGTAAAATCTGAAAGTATTCCCATATATGATTCTGGCAGATATAATCACTTTCAGCTCAGAATATAATACTATTAATTTGGTTATGAAGGATTAGCTTAATACAATATATCGGTTGGAAACAGGGCATATACTCATACAATGATTGAACACAGAGCATGAAGAACTTAAACCAAGAACAAATAACAATATAAGATTTGTAATGAAACTCTCCAAGCAGTACAGATTAAACATTATGAAACATTCAGACTTAGACAGTCATACCTGTCATCTCCAAGCATTCCGCCAACACATTAAACATGCGAATGGTTCTAGAATTCATGACTTCTCCCGTGCAATCAACCATGTAATAGTGTCCGCACAAATTGTCAGATGCGGCAGTAATAATAATCCGTTTGAAGGTTTATGTAATGTCCCCTTTCTGATGGAAGCACTTAAACTTGAATCTTGCTTTCAAAGTGTTCTCAAAGAGACATTAGGAACGTTAGAGATCAATAAATTTTAATAATAACATCTATTAAGTTCAAAGATGATATAAATATTTCATTCTTGTCAAAGGATTATTCATTTCCTCCTTATCACTCACTATGAATGATTCTTCTTCAATATATTTCATAAGCACATTAGATATTAAACATCTTTCAACATCATAGATGGAATTCTATTAGACGTAGTGAATGAATAGAGTCACTATTACTTATAAGGCTTAATAATTGCTACAAGCATCATTATTGGATAGTCATTAAATATATATACACTTATCAATTGTTAACATGCCCTTCCAACTCTCAATATACTTATCCATCCTAATATATTCAAATATACCCATAAATATTTTAATATGCTTAAATATATTTATAAACATCAACTTTAAATTAATAATTTACCTAAATCCCTATTCTTACCTTCTACACATTATTATATGAATCCATACTATAATAGAACTCATACATTTATACTTGCAGATAATAACCATGTTAAGAATAATACATAAATAATTAATTTAGTTCATAAAATAAATATATATATATACATATATCTACATATATAATTGCAAACCCTAGTTATATACCACAAAGTAACAAAAATATAAACATTAAACATACAGCAGCATACAATAATTATAATGGACTTACCACTGTTGCTGTTTATTCCTTAGGATCAGGGTTCCAAAGAACCTTTTATTGGAAAGATTCCTTCTACTAGAACATACTCTTCCTTTTTCCTTCGATTCTCCATCCCTTGACCTTCCTCTTTTTTCCAGCTCTTTATTCCCTTATACCATTTGATATGCCTCTTCATGAAAAGAGGTGTTTCTTCAATGTATGAGTGGACGTGCCTTTTCATTAATTAATTCTTAAGTCTTTTATTGTGATTGCTGCTGCCTTTGTTATCTTCCAAAGCTTCTTCCAAATAATTCCAACGATTCCTACCTTTTAATATATTAATCCCTCCTTAATAAGAATCGCCGCCTTTGCTGACTTTGGTAATATAAAGCGCTGCCCCTTCCTCATTGAATCGATGTGTCCTATTATATATGCCTTGTCTTTGATCTATCTTATTTTATGTTTTATATATTTTAATATTAATATATTATATGTGAATATATTTATTTTTTATATATGTATATATTTTAATATTTGTGGTATTTATTTATTTGGTGTTTTATTTAAATTATGATTTGTATTATTTTATTTTGTATTTTATATTTGTAATTTATTTCATTTATATTTTGTATATTATATTTATAATTATAATTATCTTCAAATCGTAAGTACTCATGTTTAGATTTTGACATTCATTTGTATTTTATTTAGTCGCATTTATATTCTAACATGTATTGTTTTTACGTGTCTTAATTCGGGGACATGACAGTTTCAGATGGACCAAGCGGTCCCAACAAGAAGAAATACGTCCTTTGATTTGGTCGATATCAATAATATTCATTCCCTCAATGTGAAGGATATATATAGGTTCCCGTTTTTAGCAGAAGTCTCGTCGATCACCTCTATAATGACTTCTTTCACAATAAACATTATGTAAGCTATCGATGCCACCCGCAATTATAATATCTCCCATGTATAAGAAATCTCGTGAAAGCTCTATCCAAAGTGTAGAACTTCAATACCCGACATTGGGTCCTCTGTTCATTCTCACACTGAAGAAGACCGGGCTCCAATATACAACAATGAAATAGTTGACTGTCAATCCCGATATCGGGATGTCCGTGAATGGGCACCAATGGATAAGATATCACCCGTTGGCAAGAGAATTACATATTTCCAGTAACCAGGAACTAGCGATGCCTACCTGAGCACTCTCACCTTCAGAAATGAAGCAATGAACAACTTACATATATCTGCGATGTGATTCATAAATGACTTCAATGCCAATGTTCAGGATAAAACGGCATGGCTCTGTCGGCAGAAAATCACAAGTCACTTATAATATATTTTTTCCCAATATCGAGACTTATGAACCTTACATAGCTTCAATAGATGTTCACCTGTGTTGCTATGACGTTTGAGCATCAATGCAAAATGCACAATGATAACTGAATACCACTGCCACCGTAGAATGAAGACGACCCATGTAACCATCTGTCGTCCTGAAGATGGACAATCTGCATTAACAGAGATTAAGAAATTCTTTGAAACAAGCCTTGGCTGGGGTTTCGTCCAAGCAAGGCAATAGACATTGAGAGTTTCCGTTCTCAGGATCTTGATGAACACCAGACATACAAACTTCAATTCTTTTCGTCCCCTTCTAAATTCACCCAATTGTCTTAATAAAGACCATCACCTTCCCTTATGGCAACTAATTCTTTTTTTGCATTATGGCAACACAATCCATTTTAATTTGGAATAAAGACTTTATAAGGTCTCAAATATTTATCATTTGTCAATAGCTTTAATAAAGTCCAATAAATATTAATTAAATATCTCAAAAAGCCTTAAAAATAAATAAAAGACTATTTGAATATTTAATTAATTAATTTCAATTACCTTTTTCCTACAAAAGAGACGGGGACATCACAGTCCTCCCTTCCCGGAGATTGCTTGTCCCAAGCAATCACATACCAAACCGTTACTCCATTCTAACAATATGCCACAAACTCCACGATATGAAGCGACATGCCAAAAACCATGTGCAACAATGTATCAACCATGACAGTACCCGTGTAATGTCCCCATTTTTAGCACTGCACTTCTCAGTGATTGATGGCCTATCCCCGGGGTGCTGTCGGCTAGTCAGAGGCAGAATTAGGGTTTTCGATTGTTTGGTGGGTTCTCTTGAAGATTCAAGGTTCTGCTTGTTGGAGTTTGGGTGTTTGGATTCTGGATTCCTTCTGGGTTTTCAGAGAGCTTCGCAGAGGTATGACTTGCAACTGCGTCGGACAACCTTTTCGGACTTACTATTTTTAGTAAGTTATGACGGCTACATCTTGGAGTTTGGGATTTTGGTTTGCGGATTCTTTCTGGGTTTTCAGAGAGCTTCGCAACGGTGTGACATGCGTTGCATTCCGGGCATCTTCTGGAATTTACTATTTTTATTAAATTCTATTTTTGGCAGTGATCATGCGGTTTTCAGTGCAGTTGGCTTTCTTCTTCAGTCAGTTTAGTTGGCTTGTTCATTTTTGGCTTTGGGGCACATTTGGAGAGATAATTTTAGATTATTTAAATAAAGTCATATTTTAATGTTATATTTTACTGTTGACCCCCCCTTAGCCTAGTGATTGAACTTTAAGTTGTTTTAAAAGGTGGGATTTATGGGTGGACGCCTCATTGAGGTGAATTATTATATTTTAAAGTTCAAAATATTACTTGGAGAAAAGGACGCCTTTTTATGAAGGAAAAGATTTTAAAATAAAGAAATATTAACTTCATGAAAGGGGGTGCCCAAACTGGAGGGAAAAGAAGGTAGTTACAAAATTGAAAATTAGGGTTTCTTTTCTAGAAGCTTCCGGAGGGTCTTCTCAAAATTATAAAAGGGAGCCTTGGGTCTTCATTTCATCATCTTTTGTCTATAGGAATGTTATGCTGCTGGATTGGCTATGGGATTGCTTCGAGGAATGTAAGCCTCCTAGCTTGGCATTACTTCTCGCTTGAAAGATAGAGACTAGTGGTGAGGTAGTGTAGTTTGAGTGATTTGTAGTGAGATTGTTGCATTGTAGTGTTGTTCTATCATTTGAGATTAGTTATTTGCATTCATGTTATTTTCTGGAGTTGCTGATAACACAGCAGATTGTAGTTTCCATTCATAAATCAAAAATACCAAAAAATATCGTTCTGGGTACTGCATAATTCATCTTGTCTAGGAAGGGCGACCCTCTCTGTTAAGTTGCAGATTTTTTAAGTAAGGATTGGATAATTAAAGTGAAATCACCCCTCTTGCTGGGCCATACCATCTATACTTTCTTGGGAATTGTGTCAAAAATTATTAATGGTTCTTTGTGGGGGTTTTTCAGTACAAGTTTGGTCGCCATCCTTCTAAGGGTGCTTTGCATTTGATTTCATGTCCATAGGGTTAGAATTGAGTGAGATATGATCAATATAGTGTGATGATAGGTTGTTGATTTACCTTTTTAAAGTGCAGATCTGTCTAAAATAGAATACTCAGTTTGGTTTTTGAGTGAAGTAAAGGGTCTCAACATTCTTGTTAAGCAAGGAGAATCCTCTTAATTGATGTACGCTGTATTGCTCTAATTCGATGCTCTTGGCAGGCGATTGATCTTCATATTGTAAGATGAACAGTAGTATTGTTAGCACTTCTCTAATCTTGCTTATCATGTTTTGTAATGATTACTTTACATTCTGAAGTAGCATTGTATTTCTTTGTATCTCTGCCATATGGTTGCCTCATTTCCATACTGGATTGGGTTGCACATACTTGGTGTTGAGTTTTCTTTCAGCATATTAGATGTTAGGGATCCTCTGACCACATGCTTGTCGTTCACCGACGCATTTCTTGGTTAGAGTTCTTATATCAGCATTTCCATTAAGATCCTCTGACCATATGCTCGCCATCACTTGGCACCATTCTTAGTTAGAGTTCCTTCCAGCTCTGTTTCTGCATTCAGATCCTCTGACCAATGCTCACACCTTGCCCACATCGAGATCCTAGTGTACATTATAGTTAGAGTTGCTTCAGCATCATTTTGGTTTAGAGCTAACCCTAACGACTGTGTATTGCTCTGCTTATTGTAATTGAAAATTTGAAAAAAATTGGCTCAGAATATTTCAACCCGGATCTCAAACCAACCTCTGGAACACTGCTTTTTGCTGCACTATTCTGATATGTCTATCATTAGTCACCCTGTTATGCCGCAACAACCTGTGAAGTGCTTGATCCAACCAGCAGATCCCTAGACCCCATACTATAATGTCTCTGTCATAGCACATCAACTTGCAAAGCACTCTGCTTGCCAAATAAATTCCTAGATCCCATACTGAAATAATCTCGTCATGCCCAAAGTTGTGAAGCAATGCAACAAGATCCAAAAGAAACAATGTATCAATCATGTCAAGGCCAGGATCCCAAATTATCCTTGGTGCATCATCAATCATGCTGATCTGCCATGTGATGTTATAAACCCAAACATCATACATCCAACTAAGAATCTCACTCCAGAAGAAGCCACAAATACCTCTAATGTTAGATGATGATAGTAACCCATCATTATGTCTACCTCCATCAGGGAAAGGACGATGCAAATCCCTCTGACTTCTCCAACCAACTGCTAAAAGAAAATTCCACTCAGCAAGAGAAACTATGATCATGCATGCCCCATTAACTCCATATGCATTATAAGAGAGTAGTGATTCATCTCCAAGAGTGTTTGCATCTTCAAATAGATATGAACCAGCAATGCCACCATTCATGCATACTCCTTCATAAGCTGGTCTAAAGAACGTAAGCTCTGCCATGCAAGCCTCTTGAAAAGATAACTCCTCAAGCTCAATATGAAAAATCAAAGGCTCAACCAAATCTGCCTTATGTAAATCAGTATGTGCAATTGAAGACAAGATATTAGTGGCTGGTCCACTTATTGTTTGCTCAACTTTACATCCCACACTTGAAACCCACATATCATTTGCATCGTCAAGACCAAGAGCCTCCTCATCATCCAACTCAAAGAGTGGATTATCTAAAGTCAAGTCAGCACTCAACTCAAAAAGAGGGTTGTCAACAATGGTTGAGTTAGTATTTTTATGACCATAAACAACAAATTCATGAGGATGGGAGAGTAATCTGCTGTTGTCCCAAATCAGCATTTGAGATTCCTCCCTGCTTTCTTTGGAGTCACTGAACACCTCCAAATCTTGATCTTCCTCATGGTCTTTCCAAGTGAAAAATGGTAGTGTCTCACCTAACTCATAATCAAATGATGTCATCAAGCTGCAAGATGTCTCCTCATGAAGCTCCTCAATTCTTCCATCAATATGTACACATTCTATGCAACTTGCATTGTCATTTTGCATAATGGTAGAGGCTGCTATAGAAGATGCATTTTCTGATTTACGCAATGAATGATGAAACATATTCAACTGAAGATGAAGATCCACAATTTCCAAGTCTTGTATGCACACTTCTGATTTTTCAACATGCGTAGGAGCAGTGCCACTTGACGATGCATCCATACAATTGCTTTTGGAGTCCAAACTATCACTATCCAAATCAACCTCAGGCTCTTAATCAATTGCTGATACAAAATCAAACTCTGAGCAATCTGAGTACTCATCAAACCTCTCATGAATGTCCTCACTGCAAGGTTCATGTGATGACAAGGAACTGCTGGCCAAACTCAAGAAATCATAATCGTGCTCATCAATAATCCCACCATGGGCTGAGTACCTTGCTTATTGCTTGAGGCTACAAACTCTTCCTTCACATCTTCCACCATGAATGAAGGAACAATGTTGTGGTTAACCAAAGGAACACCAATAAAACCCATACCTTCATATGATTTATCAATCAAAATCTTTATGCCACCCACCATAAAACTTTGCATTCTTTTGCAGATGCCACATGTGGTGCTTCTAATAAGATTACACAAGATTCTATCCTTTTGCCTTCATGACCCAAATCTGCCTATCTATCAAATTCGTCACAGGGATTTTTAAAAACCTCACCTGTAGCCATCATATCTACTTTCTTTCCTTGTTCCTGATGTAAACTTGGAAACATCAAACCATCTTCATCAAATTGTGCACATTCCACATCTCTTGCCTTGACTTCTTGATTTTGCAAAGCGGCTGCAACACACAACTGATTTCTTGCTTTGTGTAGTGAGTAATGAGCCTCACTCAACTGAAGACGAAGATCAACAATTTCCCTATCTTTGTCCTCCACCAATTTGACAACCATATCTCTTTCTCTTAGTAATTGCAAGTAATCATCTTTTATGAATTCCAATGTTTCTTTGATGGACTGCAAATGTGTATGAAACATACCTGTTACCATCCCTTTTTGCTTCTCCTCAATTTGTGTTGACCAAATGAGGTCTTCAATTTGTTTATGAGTATCATCCATCCTTGATAGTGCTTTCACAGTCTTTTCTTCCTTCACCATAAATTGACCTTCCAAACCTTCCACTATAAGAGGCTTTTGTTCTTGAGCATCAAAGTGATCTTGGTTGCCATGAACTATCTTTTCTGATCTGTCCTCATGTGTGGAATGTTTTTCATCAATAGAATCAGCCAACAAGCTTGTGGATGCATTACAACCTTCTACAATGGATGATTGGGCAAAGATGTGGTCCAATAAGGACTCATTATTAGAATCCATACCTTCATCCATATCATCGTTCGTCTTCAAGCTAGCGCACTTCATGTTAAGGGGACACATGTTCACCTCATGTGATGCTTCTTGTCCGGATGATGATGGCGCATTAGAATCATTACCAAACCCTTTCCTTGTATCCTTATATACAACATCGACATGATTCCCAAATTCCTCGTAAAAGTTTCTGCTAAATTCCTGTACCAATAAATCATGCACTCCTGTACCTGTAGGTGTGGTTGAGACAGTAAATTCCTTAGATTTCCTTGTGAGTGAGTCTGCAAGATGCTACAAATCATGATTTAACTTTTGATGTGTTTTAATCAAATTGTGATTTATCTTTTCTTGAGATTGAGCAAGGTCTTTTAAAATTTTCTCCATGCTAGAATTATTTTCTTTTGCTAGCAAGTTAAGAAGGAAGGAAGGAATCAATCTTTTGTTCTGGATTCTATCCATTGATGCAGTCTGTATTTAAGTACCCACAAGATTGCAGGATAGTGGCTATGATACCACTGTAATAACACCGACCCGTCAAGCCAAGGCTATTATCAATTTCCCAAGTTATAGTGCAAAACTGTTTTGACAGAATTCTCATTCATTCACAAAATGACGGCTAATACAGAAGCTACATGTCAAGCGATTGGTAAAATCTGAAAGTATTCCCATATATCATTCTGGCATATATAATCACTTTCAACTCAGAATATAATACTATTAATTTGGTTATGAAGGATTAGCTTAATACAATATATCGGTTGGAAACAGGGCATATACTCATACAATGATTGAACATAGAGCATGAAGAACTTAAACCAAGAACAAATAACAATATAAGATTTGTAATGAAACTCTCCAAGCGGTACAGATTAAACATTATGAAACATTCAGACTTAGACAGGCATACCCGTCATCTCTAAGCATTCCGCCAACACATTAAACATGCGAATGGTTCTAGAATTCATGACTTCTCCTGTGCAATCAACCATGTAGTAGTGTCTGCACAAATTGTTAGATGCAGCAGTAATAATAATCCGTTTGAAGGTTTCAGATGGACCAAGCGGTCCCAGCAAGAAGAAATACGTCCTTCGATTTGGTCGATATCAATAATATTCATTCCCGCAATGTGAAGGATATATATAGGTTCCCGTTTTTAGCAGAAGTCTCGTTAATCACCTCTATAACGACTTCTTTCACAATAAACATTTTGTAAGCTATCGATGTCATGCACAATTATAATATCTCTCGTGTATAAGAAATCTCATGAAAGCTCCATCCAAAGCGTAGAACTTCAATACCCGACATTGGGTCCTCTATTCATTCTCACGTTGAAGAAGACCGGGCTCCAATATACAACAATGAAATAGTTGAATGTCAATCCTGATATCGAGATGTTCATGAATGGGCACCAATGGATAAGATATCACCCGTTGGCAAGAGAATTACATATTTCTAGTAACCAAGAACTAGCGATGCCCGCCTGAGCACTCTCGCCTTCAGAAATGAAGCAATGAACAACTTACATATATTTGCGATGTGATTCATAAATGACTTCAACGCCAATGTTCAGGATAAAACGGCATGGCTCTGCCAGCAGAAAATTACAAGTCACTTATAATATATTTTTTCCTGATATCGGGACTTATGAACCTTACATAGCTTCAATAGATGTTCGCCTATGTTGCTATGACGTTTGAGCATCAATGCCAAATGCACAATGATAACTAAATACCACTACCACCGTAGAATGAAGACGACCCATGTAACCATCTGTCATCCTGAAGATGGACAATTTGCATTAACAGAGATTAAGAAATTCTTTGAAACAAGCCTTGGCTGGGGTTTCGTCCAAGCAAGGCGATAGACAATGAGAGTTTCTGTTCTTAGGATCTTGATAAACACCAAACATACAAACTTCAATTCTTTTCGTCCCCTTCTGAATTCGCCCAATTGTCTTAATAACTTAGACCATCACCTTCCGTTATGGCAACTAATTCTTTTTTTGCGTTATGGCAACACAATCCATTTTAATTTGGAATAAAGACTATATAAGGTCTCAAATATTTATCATTTGTCAATAGCTTTAATAAAGTCTAATAAAGATTAATTAAATATTTCAAAAAGCCTTAAAAATAAATAAAAGACTATTTGAATATTTAATTAATTAATTTCAATTACCTTTTTCCTAGAAAAGAGACGGGGACATCATAGGTGACTTCTAGTCATTAGACTAAGCCAACATTATTCTTAACATGCTTTAGGTTAGCAGGAAATTGTATTTGTCAAATATAATACTTTCTGATAAGAGCTTCTGAGTATTTCTGAAAAACATATATGAAGTGGTAAAATTCTTGATTTTATTATAGTAGTCACTTGAACATTGTTTGTCATGAATAGCTATGCAATGTAATTGATACCATAGTTTGCAAACTCAGACTCAGCGCAGACTCGGCAGCCCAAAAATGTGACTTGGACTCAGGACTCGGCACGGACTTGGGGAAAAACTCGGCTAGGACTCGACAAAAAAAGAAACTGTAGTCTTACAAAAAAACAAGAACAAAATTACAAATTAATGCATTTAGAGAACATAAGAGCCTAATTTGATTATCAAACACTCATAGTTCAAAGATTGCACATGTCATATGATCATCAAACACTCAATAATTGAAATTTAATCATTCATAGTCATCAAATATTCATAGTTTCAATGTATAACTGCATCATAAGATTATAAATGTTTATTGTTTACATATAATCCTGGCTTCGTTCAACCCCAATTCAATTTGTAGACTTGTATTTCACAAACTTGAGTGTTAAATTAAAGAAAAAGTTAAAAAAAAATGGGTTTTTAACCCTTTTTGACTCCCAACCACGCAGGAGAGTCTTGGGTCGAGACTCCTGAGTCTAACCTCAGGACTCGACCGAGTCCTGAGGTCGGACTCCCGAGACCCAACCCAAGACTCTCTAGGAGTTGACTCCCAAGTCCATGGCAAGTCGACTCGGCTGGCCAACGGACTCCCGAGTCTGCCAAGTCCACGGCGAGTCCGCAAGAGTCCACAAACTATGATTGATACTATGAAGAAGTGGTATTGGCATGAAATCCATAAAATGTCCTCTTTGGTAATTAAATCTACCAAACTCAGATAAAACAAAAATAGCTTACAGTTTAACTGTTTGACGAAATGTCTGGTTCAAATTAGTTGGTGAATCAAAAAAAATTAATACAAAAAGGGGCAGCTCACTACATTTTTTTTCTAAGTTTTTAGATTCATTTTGAAAATGTAGCTTGATGTTGAATCTTACAATGGGCTTTGAAATTAACACATGAATATGCATTTGCAGCCATGTCTATGAAATTATGATTAAAAATTTAATCATAATTTCATAAACATGGCTGCAAAAGCATATATTCATATTTTCATTTCAAGGCTCATTGTTCTTTTTTCATCTCTCCATCAAGATTCAACATCAAATTTTAAAATTTTATTTTCAAACTTGTTAAACTAGGATGAAACTAGGCACTTGTAGAATTTATTTGTTTATTGCAGTGTCACAATGAGCTCTCATGACATGAGTGAGGATGACGTTCATTCTCATAGTGATCTTGATACTGAATATGCTCCTGAGGCTGAGGGGAGTGACCATGGGGTTGAGATTAAAGCCCAAAATAGTTCCATGGCAAGTGAAGCAAGTACTTTAGAGTGCCCTTTTGCAGTACTAGAAGAGTATGCTAAGGGCCCTTTTGATCGCAAATCCCCTCTCAAATAATTTGCAACAAAATCACTAAACAGGCAAGGGGCAACAGCTGGTGGCACAAGGAGGTGGAAGTGCAACTTTTGTGGTGTAGAGTGGTTTGGGAGCATCACTAGATTTAATGCCCACCTTCTTTTCATTAGAGGAAAAGGTGTGGAGATATGTGCTTTTTTGGAAAAACTGGAAAACATCAAATACAAATTTTAAATAAATAAGTTATGGGGTGTTCCTGATGATACTCCAACTGCACCTGTGCCTACTACTTTGCTTCATAGGAAAATCTTCAACATAGCCAGCCACAAAATTCCAGCCATAGTTTGCAGACGAGAGTAGGAGGGACACCAAGTTTTTCTTCCAATGCCTATGTAGAAGAGGGGAAGGGGAAACGGAAATTGCAAAGTCAAACTCAAAGTAACCCCACAGCATATTTGTTTAATGCACAACTCATGGATGACATAGATGATGCCATTGGCAAGTTCTTTGCCAATGGCATCCCATTACCCGATCTCCTTATTATAAGGAGATGATATCAATGGTGGCAAAGGGAGGACCATCATATGTGCCACCAAGTGAGACGAAATTGAGGACCACAATCTTGGATAAGAATTATTCCAAGATCAATTTGTTGATGGAGAAGATGGAGTGTTTGGTTAAGACAAGATACAGCATAGTCATGGATGGGTGAACAGACATTAGCCATCGTCCACTCATTAATATCATGGTTACATGTACTGAGGGCCCATATTTTCTTAAGGCAATTGATTTTTCAGGGCATCGCAAAGATGCTGATTTTCAGTTTGAGGTCCTCAAGGAGGCTATTGAGTAGGTTGGGCCACAAAATGTGGTCCAAATAGTGACAGATGCATCACAGGTGTGCAAAGCTACAAGGAGACTTGTTGAGGCAGCTTATAGGTATATTTGGTGGACTCCATGTTGTGTGCATGCTATGAACAATGCACTCAAGGACATGGGGAAGATTAGTTGGATTAGAGCAATGGTAAAAGATGCGAGAGATGTGCAGATGTTTATCTGCAACCACCACACATCACATGCACTCTTCAGGACCTTCACTAAGGAGTTCCTGAAACCTATTGATACGAGATATGCTACCTATTTCATTCTCTTGGAGAGAATGATTGAGTTGCAAGAGGCACTGCAACTCATGGTTATAGTTTGCGGACTCAGTCGACTCGTCGTGGACTCGCTGCGGACTCGGGAGTCCCTACCCTGGCCGAGTCCACTCGCAGCGGACTCGGGAGTCGAGTCCAGGTGAGTCCTGTGTCGGGACTCCCGAGTCCAACCTCAGGACTCGGCCAGTCTGAGTGACTCAGGAGTCCCAACCAGGACTCTCCTGCGCGGCTGAGTCCAAAAACGGGTTAAAACCCACTTTTTTTTGGCTTTTTTTTTTCATTTTTTGACTGTCACTCTTGAAAACTAGGTCTGCAAATTGCTTTGGGATTGATAGAAGAAGGGAGAACGAACCAAAAAGGTCAAAATAGAGCAAGGTAAGTGATCTAACACTGCTTTTTGTTTGTTTTCTTCAATTTTTTTGCATTCAAAATTTAACAAATTAAGAAAAATAAGGGGAAATGCTGTCAAATTTTTTTCTATTTTCCTTAATAGCCTAATTCTTATTGTTTCTACTTTCTAGCTTGGTTTTGCATTTTTTTTCTTTTGCAAATGTTTGAAACTTTGAAATTTTGAATCACATTTATTTGCTGATTTTTTAGCAAACCCTAGCTGATTTTTTTTTTCATTTTGAACTTGAAACAGCAATGTCGTCTTCAAATCCAAAGGGAGTAAAAAAAGACCCTGCATGGAAGTATGCAATTCCAGGAAATAAAAAAGGTGAATTGACATGTCATGAATGCAACAAATGGATGACAGGAGGAATAAACAGATTAAAATACCACCTTGCTAGAATCCCTGGGCAAAATGTGGAGGGATGCAAGAATACTACTCCTGAGATCATTAGAGAGATGAAGGCCCTTCTTGCTGAATATGAGCTTAAGAAAGAGGAAAGACAAAAAACAAAAGATGCCCTAACATCAGTGATGAGTGGATCTCAATCCCAATCTACACCCTCTATGCCCCATGGTGTTGCAAGTCCAAGCTTCCGTGCTCCACATTCATCTTTTGGTGAGAGTCCTGATGGTTCCTTTTCTACTGCTAGTCAGGGTCCTTCATCAGGACCAAATTATTTTATTCCACGTAATGTTCCAGGAGCACAACCTTCACTTGAAGGTACTGGTTGGAATAAAGAAAAGCATCAAGAAGCTAGGATGGCTGCTGCAAACTTTTGGTACTACAATAATCTACCTTTCAATGTTGCAAACAACCCATATTGGGAAGGTTTGGTGAACGCCCTTACAGTTGCAGGAAAGGGGTTTAAGACCCCATCATCTAAAGATTTGAGTGGGCCATTGCTAGAGGAAGCCGTAAAGAATACACGGCTTGTGGTTGATGAGCAAAAAAAATTTTGGCGAAGAAAAGGTTGCAGCATTTTATCTGATGGGTGGACAGATGGATGAAATAGAACTCTCCTTAACTTTTTAGTGGCCTCTAATGGTGGATTGGTGTTTCTAAAATCAATAGATGCCTCCCATGAAGTTAAAAATGCTGAGACTTTATGCAATCTATTAGATGGGGTGGTCCAGGAGGTTGGAGTTGATAATGTTGTCCAAATCATCACGGACAACGCAACTGCATATGTAGCTGCAGGTAGACTACTTATGGAGAGGTATCCCACAATTGCATGGTCTCCATGTGCTGCACATTGCTTAGACCTATTGCTAGAGGACATTGGGAAGATTTCATGGGTCAAAAGTGTGGTTGAAGATGCAAAAAGTGTTACAAAATTTATCTACAACCATACTTGGGTGCTTTCTTTGATGAGGAAATTTACAAATGGCAAGGACCTTGTGTGACCTGGAGTGACACGATTTGCTAGCCACTTCCTCACATTGCAAAGCATTCTTGGTGCCATTGCTCATCTCAAACAAATGTTCGTGTCTGATGCTTGGAAGGAGTCCTCATTTTCCAATAGACCTGAAGGGGAGAGGATTGTTGCCATAGTTTTTGATGAGACATTCATCAAAAATGGAGAGGAGTTGATGGGGGTAAGTAGCAATCACACAAAAATAAATTATACATGATAATATATTTGCTGTTTTTTTTTTTGAGGGGTTAATTTTGTTATGATTTAACATTTGTTTTCATTTTTTTAGGTGACAGAACCTTTGGTGAGGGTTCTTCGTATGGTGGATGGAGATGGCATGCCAATGGGGTTCATCTATGAGGCCATGGATAGGGCCAAAGAGGCCATATCACGTTACTATGGCGGAAACAAAAGGAAATATGAAATCATATGGTGCATCATTGATCGGAGATGGACACACCAACTCCACCAGCCGATCCATGCCTTTGCCTACTTCTTGAATCCGAAGTTCTACTTCTCGGACACATTTAAGGCGGATGAGGAGGTCATGGAAGGTCTTGTCATATGCATTGATAGGATGGTGCCTGATCCTGAGCTGAGAGATAAAGTGCTTGATGAGTTGGAGGTGAGATTTGTTACATCTTATTTATGAATTTGCAATGTTGAGCCTTGACTATCTATGAATTTTCTATATTTGATTTACTTTTTCTTTTATCTATTCAAGGTCTACAAAGGTGCAGAGGGGAGACTCTTTTCCTCCCAACAAGCAATTGAAAGGAGAGGAAAACAACAACCAGGTAAAAAATGAAATTAGAAACTTGATTCTTACATATAGATTGTTTACTTTATTCTTATTTCTTAATACTTATATTTTTTAAACATGTTTTTGTAGATCTATGGTGGGAGAACTATGGTGCTAGCACACCAAATCTTCAAAAGCTAGCCATACGTGTCTTGTCACAGCCATGCAGTGCTTCTGGGTGTGAATGGAATTGGAGTTTATTTGAGAACATTCACACAAAGAAGAGGAATAGGTTGACTCAGCAGCGCCTAAATGATTTAGTTTTTGTTCGATACAACCTTCGCCTTCGAACTAGAAAGGTGGAGGGTGTTTCACACGAGTCCATCGACTTGGATGACATTGATCCATATGGTGAATGGACTATTGATGAACAAAATGATGAGGCTGATGTCTTCCTTACTGATGAGGATCTTGCTGAATTAGAGAGAGCAGCAGCAGAAGAAGAAGCAGCAAGATTGGATGCCATGGAGGACGATGAAGACACATTCGAATATCATGTTTCCCCTTCTCGATCTCCTAGTCCTCGTTTGGATACTATAGCACGGGCACCTTCTAGTTCTAGGCCTCCAAAATTGAGTACCATTGGGAGGGGAAAAAGGAAGATGTAGATTACATGTGGTTGTTAATGTTTTCCTCTTTTTGACATGATTATATGTAAACATTTATAAATTTATGATGTTGTTCTACATTGAAACTATGAGTATTTGATGACTATGAATGATGAAATTTCAATTATTGAGTGTTTGATGATCATATGACATGTGTAATCTTTGAATTATAAGTGTTTGATAATCAAATTAGGCTCTTATGTTCTCTAAATGCATTAATTTGTTCTTGTTTTTTTGTAAAACTATGGTTTTTTTTTTTGCCAAGTCCTAACCGAGTCTTTTCCCGAGTCTGTGCCGAGTCCCGAGTTCGAGTCATATTTTTGGGCTGCCGAGTCTGTGGTGAGTCCGAGTTTTCCAACTATGATGACAACATATTGGAATAGGTGGGCCGAGTCTAAGACAGAGTAGAGGAGGAGGGTGAAGGATACGATGAAGATTTATGTGTTCTGGGGTGATGCAAAATATATTGTTGCCATCATTAAACCAATTTTCCAAGTTATCAAGTATGGGGATGTGGATACACCTAACCTTGGACAGGTGTATGAGTGCATTGATTCAATGCTTGATCAGATGAGGGTTGTTGTGCGAGAGAGGGAACCCAAATTAGCATTCTACCGCAAGCACATTCAACCAATCATTCACAGGAGATGGGAGAAGCTCAACACTCCCTTGCACATGGTAGCTTATGCACTGAATCCTAAGTGGTACTTGACTAGGCCTGGTAGAGTGACATCGATACAGGATGCGGAGGAGAAGGCAGGGTGCTGTGACCTTTTCACACATCGCCCCATTGCAAATGGGGACCCCCAGTAGTTTGCTAGTTTTTAGGGTTTTGCCTCTGCGCAACGATTTCATGAGGTCATCATTTTTTAGAGTTTCAGGTCAATCTTTTTGAGAGTCATCCAAGCCAAGTTGATAATTCATGCCTGAATTAGTACATAAACGTCACAGAAGTGCTCAGAAGGTCCAGGAGACGAGGATCGCCTGTGCTTTGGGCCAATTCTGACACTTCCTACTTTTTAGGGAATTTGTTTTTTTACTTTTTCAATTTTTCATTTTTTGGCATTTTTGGACTAAACAAGGTTCCCTATTTTTTAGGGATTTTATTTTTTCTATTTTTAGAAAGTCAACCCTAGTCAAGCAAGTCAATGCTTCCATCTTTAGAACCAAAACTCAGCCAAAAAAATCCAAAAATCACTGAAAAATCAAAGTAAAAATAAAAAAATCAAGCAAAAATTAGGAAAGGCATGGAAAAGCAAGGGAAAATCTGAGAAAATCAATGCAAGAAATCAAGAAAATCAACTAAAAAGCATGGGGGAGCAATGTGAAAATCAAAAAATTAGTCAAAAATCAGATGAAAAGCATACAAAAATCAACGAAAAATCAAGAGGTTCATGGTGACCAGCATAAAATTCATGACTGAGATAGCATAAATCTGAAGTATGGCACTCAAAGTTGAAGTCTGGAAGTCATGGAAGTTCGCCCAGCATGCTGATGAATGAATGGCAAGACTTCTTGAAAGTCTGCCCAAGCCTAGGAAGAAAGAAAATCTGAAAATTTGGCAAGACCTAAGGCAAGTCCGCCCTTGCCATAGAAGGAGAATGTCAAGCCATTAAGGAAGTCTTCCCTTAATTTGAGGGACGTGGCATGAGAGTTGTGAAGTCTGCCCTTGCCATAGAGGAAAGATGGCAAGGACCTCTTGAAGTCCGTCCCAGCATAATGATAAAATGGCTAAGGCACAAGGAAGTCTGCCCTTGACTTGACATGCCTTCTCCAAAGTCCGCCCAAGCCTTGGCAAGACATTTGCGAAGTCCGCCTAGCATGAAAAGATGGAAAATTTGTAATGTCCCCTTCTCATTAGTGATCTGTTCTGACACTCATCAGCCTATTCTGAAAGCCTGTAGGCTCGTTTGAGGTAAAATTAGGGTTTCCAAGTTCAAAGGTTCTATGGCTTTTCAGGGAGTTTACTATTTATAGTAAATTCTATTTGTGGCAGTATGCAGTTATCAGTCTTCAAGGTCTTCATTTTCAGTTGGAGCATTTAATTCAATTCAAGTTTGGCTTCTAAAGGTTTTATTTTAGTGAATAAAGGCATTAATGTTATAATTTGCAGTTGACCCCTTGGCCTAGGAAAAATAACTTTAAGTTGTTCTTAAAAGGTGGTCATGAAGAGGAACGTCCTCATGATGGATAAATTAAATATTTTAAGTCTTTTAATGCCTTGGGAAAAGTGGATGCCTTTTCTTGAAGATATTCTTTTAAAAAAAATAAGTTTATTTGTGCCTTGATAAAGTGGACGCCATTTTGAGAAGTTAGAAGGTTTTTTGGAAATTTGAAAAGTCATTGGTGACTATTGGCGTACCTTCTTGGGATTTGATGAGTCTTCTGATCTTTTATAAAATGGAAGCTTTGCTCCAGCTTTTACTATCCATTATGCTTATCATATTGTTATGTTGTCGGAATGACTTCATGAATTTAGCTTCAAGGAATGCTTACCTCTAAGCATTTATCCAATTTCATGTTTGAAAGACAACACCTAGTTGGTTTTGGGACTGCTTCTCATCCAGACTAGCAGATTGAGTTTGAATGTTGAAGAATTTTGGAGTTTTGTCAAATTTGAAGTTGTTGATGCACCTACAGCTGAAAGTGTATTTTGTTAGCAGCTCTTGAATTAAATTTTATTCTGTTATGGGTATCTTTGCTATGCAATTGTAGACCTATGGCGACCCTTCTTGCAAAGTGGCAGAATTTAATTTGAAGTTTCTAATTTTTACTTGCAAAATTGCCTCTCATGAAGGCCGTACCATTCTTGGTGCATTGGGAATCGTGCAAGAATTAAATGCTGAGTTTTTGTTGCTGTTTCTTCATCTAATCTTGGGCACCTATCTTCCAGCATCACTTTGGTCTTCGTTTCACGCAAATCAGAGGTAATCTGCTGAAATTATGAGCATTTAATGGTGTTACAGTTTGCTGATCAGAATTCCAGAAACTCTATTTTTATATCAAAACTATGAGATTTCAGTTTTGGCCTTTAATTTATCATTGGGAAAGTAAAAGAACATTGATAGAATACATTCTTCTCTTCTTGGCTTTATTTCCTATCATTGTAATACTCGTATTTGCATACTCTTGAATTGTAAGGTTGAGATTTAGTAGTACTAATCCAACCAGTGTTATTGCTGCAATTACTTGTTTAAATTTCATATTAAATTACCCCTTGATGGTTTACCACCAGTGTGGAGAATGAACATTGTAGCTCTCATTGTACCCACTTTCTAGTGGTGAATCCCCACTCTCAAGTGGATGCCCACCACAGAGGATGAATTAGATAGTTGTATCTTCATGGCTGGTTATCCGCCTATTTGTTTCAGTTTTCAATTAATAACTTCGTCATATGTTAGCACCTCGCCCTCAGTGGGATCTTGAGTGCACATTCTTGACGTTGAGTTTATTTCATTTCAAGTATTGTCTTTAGTTCCTCCGCCATATGACAACACCTATCCTTCCTTGGGATTGAGTGTGCATTCTTGGCATCGAGTTCTTTCAAGCTTGGATTTTGGTTTTTGATGCTAACGCTAATTCAATTGGTGAAGTGTTGATTGTGTGTGAAAATCTATTGAAAAAATTGGTTAGCATATTTCAAAATTCAAAATTTTGGCTAAGAATTTGATGCCTTGGAAGGAAAAAATTCAAAATTTGTCTAAGTATGGAGGCCTAAGAAGAGGGAAAATGCGAATTTTGGCTAAGTATTTCATGCTTTAGAAGGAGAAATTGCGAATTTTGGCTAAGTATGAGAAGAAAGGCAAGTGTCAAGGAAGATGAAAAGTCCGCCATGCCTTGATGAAAGATGGAATAAAGTTGTTGAAGTCTGCCTAGGCCATGGAAAGAATTTGATGAAGTCCACCTAGTATAAGCAAGGGAGAAGAAATTGAAATTTCGCTTAAGTATGGATGCCTAGGGAAAAATTTATGAGGTTGGCTAAGTGCACAGAGGAAAATGTATATGGAAAAGATGCAAGAAAGTCCGCCCCTAGCTGAAAGGGATGAAAATTTGTCAAGTATTATGGAATTTTTCCTAAAGAAGACATCCAAACACATACTTTGCCCAAAGAAAATCGTCCAAGCAAGAGAAAATTTGATTTCGGCATGAGAAAATGTGCCCAACACAATTTGAGGTCCGCCATGGCAAAAGAAAATGAGGATCTGGTGTAATATTTATTGGCAAGATGGCTAAAATTTCAACTTGGCTAGATGAAAATTGAAATAATTTGGAAAAAATTAAAATAGCCATGGGTCAAAAATGAACGGGTTGGAAATAAATTAAATATTTTAACATTCTGATAATTTATTTCCAACACTTAGAAATATAAAATACCTTAGACAAAAAAAAAAATCGCTAGAGATGTATTGGAAGAAAATGAATTATGCCGAAAAAGAGAAAATCCATGAGCAAAATTAAATTCACCATGAATTAAAACTTGGAAAAATCAAATTTAATTGGACATTTAAATTTTTTTTTTCAAAATTTCAAAAAATCAAAGATAAAAATCTAGAAAAAAATTGAATTTTGGAAAATCAAAGAGATTTTCCTGGATAAACTCGCCATGGAGTTTTTTCGAAAAAGAATGGAAACTTGCCTGATTGAAGAGGAGAAAACAAATCGAAATCAAGAGAAAAAGATGCAGTTGCTAAGACGAATCAAATTCTTCAGCATTATAATGAGTTTCAGCAACTCATTTTTCACAGACTCAGCTGAAGAGAAGTTAATCTCTTGAAATCGTAAGAAAGTTGAGACAAGATCAATTCTTCTGCAGGCAAGATCGATTTTCTCAGAGGAAGGAATGATTTTATGCTGAGGAAGTAATTTTTTTGAAGAAACGAAGAATTTCTTGGCTGAAAGTCGAACTTCTTAGCAAGACTGGCACACTTCATCATTTGATTTTTGATTAAATTCTTGAAGTTTGAATCTGATTTGCAGCCAGAAGATTTTTCCTGAGGTTTGGAGTTTGAGTGGATAAATTCATCAATTCTCCTTTTGTCTTTTTTCATCCTGGCTAAGTTCCGGCTAAATTTCAATCAAATTCATTTACTTTCAGCTTGCTTTTTCGTAGAAATTGAATATTTAATAAGCTGAAAGTAAAATATTTGAACACAAGGCACAGGGATAAATTATATTTTAAAGTCTTTGTATTAATGCTAGTATTTTTACTGTAGGTTAATGATCACGGCAAGAGAATCATCAAAGAAGGTGCCGATGAAGTTCGCCAGTAAGGGGGTACAACAAGAATCAAAGATAAATTCCAAATGGAAAAATGTCGCAGACACTGATCTAGGACATGTAGACTTTGTGGAGTTCAAAAAGAGAGTATATGGACATGTTGGACTACCAACACCGATTTCCAGACGCATGGTGAGGAATGAAATTTTCCAAGCAGCCAAATTCCTGCCTATAATAGACTGTTGAATGGTAGAATGTGCCATTCATTACAATGCTCAGGAAAGACAAATTGTTCCACCTGACAGAAAGATTATGGCTCACCTTGGTGAAGTGGCAATACAGGAGGCATTCGGCATCCCAACACATCACTGTACCGTCTACAAAACCAAGGAAGACACCAAGAGATTGTATGATAGCCAATCTGAATTGTTTGCCACAAATGTTAATAAGGCATGGCTGGAGAAGCCTAGACCATGCATAAAGAAGATGCCTAAGAAGCCACGCTGAACAGATTTTAAAGAAGATTATGGGGATATTATTTTGATGTTGAATAGGATAATCGGCAATCCACAAGGCATATATTTTGAGACATGGATGTATTATTTTATAGATGAAATCACTTCCAGCGTGAAGATGTTCAACTGGTCCTAAATGATAAGCAACAATCTTCACAAGCAGTTGACCAATTTGGAAAAGACCAAGTCTTTTCATATGAGCTCGTACATTGTCTATCTATTGGCCAGAACATACAGATACTCAGGACTAATTTGCAAAGGCAAATTGGCAATGGGGAGAATGAACTCAAGTTTTATGATTGCTACCCGCAACTTCAACTAAGGGAGAAATCTCATTTTAGGTGGGTGCATGATGCTTTCCTAATGTATATCACAAGAATACTTCAAGGAGGAACGCACTAGAGGTTGAGTCACGAAGCAAAGAGTTTGATCGATAGGTATGGATCCTAGTTTATCCAGTTTCCAAGGTTTACATATATCAGGATCCAAGGATTCACTAGAAATCCTTACAAGTTACCTATCTATCCAAAAAATCGAATGATTTTGCTTGAAGTCCTCAGGCAGCTGGAAGAGTACCAGAACATCTAGAGGCCAAGTAAGAAGGCGGCTATTACTTTCTCATTCTTTATTGGGAATATGTTAGAGTCTTGTCTATCAGCAGAAGCAACCGAGAGCGCCGGGCTAGAAATCCAATGGTACCCATTCACAGCTTATAGGTCCAGGGCCAATTTTGACCTGTATCATCATATTCGGACTGTGGATGGGAGAAGACACAAACACAGAGTAGAATTGGAGGACTTCTAGGTGAACGCCGCTGATGAGTATGAAGTCAGGAGAAGATTATGGTCTAGAGTGCTAGTGGACTTTATGAGGGCAACCGAACTTTGTCAGGTGCCTGATCAGTTACAGAAAGATGGAAATTATGTCCAGCCTAGCTTCGATGAGAGCCGACATCTTCCTTCCGTGAAGTGGTCAGAGTCTGAGCATTCAGATTTAGCAACATTGATGAGGCCAGTGATTAACTACTCTCAGTGGTGGGTCGACCATCAGGTCCAGGAGTTGAGGCAGAAAAGAATAACACTCACGTATGATTTACTGAGCGAGACAGAGTCATACTCCTCCAATGTCGGTGCATCCCATCATGATGATTTAGTTGAGATTGGCAAGAAGAGGAAAGAAGTAGTTGCAAGCATAGAGCCTATCCAAAAAAGACAGAAGGAGCTATCTCATTCTGCGGTGTCTAGAAATATTGATGAGCTAGTGGCTACCGCAGATGAATCCTTGGCCAGATGATGAGACCTTGTGCAGTTCAGGAAAAAAACAATGAGCCAATCTAGTTGGATGACGATGAGCCCCCATCTCCTATGGGCACAGAAGTACTGTGTTCAGATAATGAAATGGAAGTCCAAAATGATAACTTCCAAGAGGGAATGATTTCCGCCCTCAAAGGAGTCTTAGATATTCCAAATGAAGAGAACGTTCATGAGGAAGATAGTATCGAGCAACCTTCCATTCCAAATTGGCTGAAGGAGAGGATGAAAATTCAAGCACTAGTTGACATCCACGAAGAAGATGATACTGTGGAACAAGTTGCTACTGAGAAACCTGCCAAGAAATTTTCCACCATTTAGAGGGACGAAAGCTGGCAGCCGTTCCATACATATCGTAGTACCAACAGTGGATAAAGCACAAGATGAGATCACTCCCCAAGAATACACCATAACCACTATAGACCTTGGCCCAACAACAAAAGGCCAGGAAGTGGAAGAACTGGACAATTCTATCTCAACTATCAAGGCGAGATTGGAAAAGGAAGTGGCAAAAAAAGAGTACAAAAGGGAGGTCGAGCGCCTGAAGGAGTATATATGGCATCTGACTCAACCACTCAATCAGGGTGATGCAGTAGCTCCTCTTCTCAATTCCTCATAGGAGATGGCCAAGGATGTGGAAGAAGGGATGGTCATGACCAAGGAGGCCTAAGAATGGATGGCAAGCAAGGGCACGGAAGCGGCTTTGTTCATGGAAAGATTGACGCGTGCTTATGGATAGACTTCTTCTTTCCTTTCCAGATTGGCTGACATGGTGGAAACTTGGCACAACCTCCCAGATATTTAGGAGAAGCTCATTTGATGCCTCAGAGTACTAAGGGGCGTTCCAAAGGAAGAATTGGTTGAGTGAAAGGTGATTGCTGCAGGAGCGGTTTATGATTTTCACCATTGGTTTTGGGCAGTGACAATACGGAGCGAGGTTCTGGAGAAGGCAAAGGCAGATGGGCTCAGAGTTGAGGAGCAAGTTAATAAAATCTGGAGGAAGATTTATATGATAGCTGCAGATGTGTTTGACAAAGAGATTGTCTGGGAAAATGACATGTAGTTGGAAAGGTTGAAGCGTAAGGTTCAGGAAGTTTTCTTCTCTACTATTGGACCAATTATGAGGCAGGATTTCACAAAAGTGGCGAACCTCTTGTCCATCCGAGATGATTTTCTAAGACAGGAGGCGGATTGGGAGAACACCTTCGCCAAATGTGTTGAGGATTTGGACGGGCTTGAATTTAGGATAAGCATGCTACCGCCAGTCATGATGGAGGAAGTCATCACGATCATGTCCAGATTCATCGAAAACAATACTGCCCAAGATGATAGGGACACCTTCCCTTGAAGATAGCTCCAACTGCTTGTTCACTGCTTGTTTACTAGTTGTTAACTAATGTTATTTTGGGCAACCCTAATTAGGGTTGAGTTGTATTAATCTTGGCCGTTGAGTTGTTTTAATCTTGGCCTTTCATTTGATTCTGAAAACCCTATATAAACTTGTGATCTCTCACTTTCATTTGTGTGGAGACAATGTATGAAATTGTTGCATTAGACTATTTCCGATAATAAAAGCTCTTACACTTGATTTTCTTTGAACCACTTTTATTGTCAAGTAGTGAGCAAGGTTGCATAACTTATTCTGCCATAGACTAGAGTCAGATAGAGTTATATTACAATTTTTTTCTTTGAATGTTTGTTAACTGAATGCAAGATTTGATCGTATGCAAGATTTGATCATATAGATTAAATGGTGAAATATTGCTCATACTTTCTTCAGATGGATGATTTTCATTCGATGCATAAAGTTAGCCTAAGCTTGTGATTGTGGATGCTTAACTTCAGTCTCATCCGAGGCTTGAAAATTATAATCACACCCTTTGAAGATTGCACCCACTTTGCGTAGTTGTCCTAGGGAGGTGAAACAAAGCATGGTTACTCATTTCACCCGATCTTTACTATCTCTTGGATTCCTAGGCATAGATTAGACCCTCTAAACCCTTATCTTTTTGCACTTTTTTTTGAGATCCCAACTGAAAGTCCTAATCGAAGAAGCTTTTAATGATAAATCCATCTAAGTCCCAAACTTGTAAGAAATTCTTTAACGTAAGTCCCTTTGTGTATTACCAACAAATCACAATGCCCATTGAGCTTATCCACATGTCATGACCTGAAGAAAGAAACCTTGGAGTCGCCATATGATTTTCTCACAATCTTAGCATACGCGTTGACTTTGTTCAAGAGAGGATAGAGTGTCTTTGGACATTTTATTTTGAAGTGTTCGGTGGATGATAAAACGTACACCAACACAGGGTTCTTTAGGTGCATTGAGATGATGTATGATGTTGTAGATGCCACCATGATTCGCACTAAGTGGACCAAATTTGCCACTATTAGGGGTTATTCAAATGTGGCCAAGATGGATATGGCAACTATGGCGTAGGAGGACCCAATTTTGTGGTGGACTTGCCATGGATCGGGATCTTTGACTACCACTCTAGCCATGCAATTGTTATCTCAGGTTTCTAGTTCTTTAGCTGTTGAGAGGAAATGGTCTACATATAGCTTCATCCACTCTCTTAAGAGGAATAGAATTACCTCTAGGAGAGCAAAGAGGCTTATGGCTGTACATAGTGCTTCGTGTCTCACTGATCACAAAACATTTGTGTACAAAGAGAGTCCAACAGCATGATGGGATGTTGAGCCAAAGGAGCCAAGACAGATTGATGAGGATGCTTCAATTTTGGCCTCAGATGCAAGGCTGGTTGGTGTTAGTTTGGCAAAGCTTGACCACGAGGATTCCAGTAGTTCAAGTGATAAGGAGTTTGGGGATGATTAGAGGCCTCCCTTCACTACATTTTTGCATTTTGTAGTTATTTTGATATCAATGTATCATGCTACTCATTGTAATCATCTTTATGATATGATATTATGATGTGACATGTCATATTTTCAATATAATAGAAATCTCAAATTCAACAATTTCATTTGTCAAATTTTAATATTTTATTTACTTTTAGTCTTTTAGTAATAGTATTCAAGTATTTAAATGTTAGTATTTGCAATTTTTCTATTTTACTAATTTGCCAAAGTTTAATTTGAAATGTTATTCTTAAACATTTCTTTATAACTAGTCACTCAAGTACCATATGTATATCAGCACCGCCCCCCCGCCACCATCCCCCAACTGTCCCCAAACTTAGACCCTTTGTCCCACCGTCCCCAAAACCCGTACCTGATAGGAAACTCCATGGAACACTGAAACATACTATCCCTCCAAGATGGGCATTGGATTTGGAGGACTGAGTTGGGTATATTAAGACATTTTATTTCTCATTTAAGTTTCGTCCGATCATTTTTCTTCTACACTTATCTTTGTATGAGCTTCAACTTTACAAATTACTTCTTGGATGAAAACCCAATGAAGGCTGGACATTGTGGAAGAAGCCCCATTAGTTTCTTGGAGACAATTTCTCTCTGGAATTGAATTGGAGCTTAAGGACTTACAACTTATTTAGCATTTTGTGTGTTGTTTGTTTGCAGGTTTGCAGGCATAGTTGATATGCTTAGTTGTTGGAGTGATTGAGTGGTTGTGTTTCTAGTTTTGTGTGGATTTCTTTGGAGTTTGGTTTGTTGTTATAGAAGTGTGGTTTTTTGCTGTAGAAGTGTGTTTTAATCAGCCCCAGATGTGGAGGAATTCATCTTTCAATTTGGAGTTTTCCAGTTTTTGAAGTCTTGTGCGAGTTGCAGTTTCAAGTAGATATTTTGTTTGAATAATCTCCAGATATTATTGCTGCTGTTCATGCTAGATTTTTTGCTGTTGTAGCAGCATATTTTCATGTATTTACTCAGATTTATTAATTGAAGAAGTTTTGGGACTTTGTGTGTGAGTTTGATCAAATTGGGTGCATAGTTTGGTGAAAGAATTGCTAATTCTTTATGGATATTTCAATTTATTTTGCAAATCAATTTTCATGAGGATTTGAATATGATAATTTTGACTCACATTTTCTGTACTTGCTGAATTAAAATAATCTATAAAATTTTATTACTTGGAACATTACACAAAGCTAGCTAGGGTCACGAGCATGATTCAAATAGCATCTGTAAACAGACTTTGGGTTAGCAAAACTAGATGATTCAAACATACACAAGTAACTAAGAATCCCATCCACTTTATGTTTCACTACATATCTCTATGAGATTTCTTGACTAGCATTCTACTTAAATAAACAATATCCATCTTTCCTCCATCGTCTAGCAGATGTAAAGATCACTTCCCCTAAAATCCTTTCTAAAAATCCTTTCCCACTAAAAAACAATTTACTTCTAAGTAACTTGGGAGTTTTGATCTTGTATTTTATTTTGAGAACTTATATAATACTAATAACCTATAGACATTCTTGGCATATCACTAATCTCTCAGATATTTTTCTCAAGGCTCACAAACCCTACCTACATAAGCTTATTAGGTGTAAACTGTGAAAATTATTTAGTCTTCAATATGTTAAAAGCTGACGCATGTAACATGAAAGTTCTCCCAACTCCTACTTCCTACTAAAAAATGTTCTAGAAATGCAGCTACCATAGAGCAACCAACTTGTAAAAGAATGCAACACCAGAGAATGCCTCAAACACAACTTACATTAACCAAGTTGACTGGTTTAATGAGGATCTAACACATTTAAATGTAAAGAATCTGACACCAATATCAACCCATTCATTTCTTAGTCAGTACTCTTAAAAACACTTCTGATACCAACCAATTCAGCTGATTATAGTGACAAAAATCACATGACAAAAGCAATGATATCAAAAAAATTTAGTTGGCAATTTTTGTATAAAATATTTTTCATACCAATTGATTATAGAGATAATAACTAGTTATATTACCTTCCATTTCATGCTTGCAGATACCAAAAATAACTTCATCCTTACATATAAACTCTTCACCTGTAGGCAGAACAATAGTGACTCTTTCTTCATTTTCAAGGTTCTGCAAGCATAAGAAAATAATCGTCAGTCATATAGCTATTTCGATTGTGAAATCTTGATAGCTGACATCATTATAAAATTCAACACTAACATTGTAATGTCCCCTTCTCAGCTGTGATCATTTCTGTTGACCGTTGGCCTATTCCGGAGACTCGTAGGCTACGCGGATGGTGAAATTAGGGTTTCCTATTTTTGAGGAGGTTGTTGCTTGGAGTTTGGATTTCTGATTGCAGATTCTTTTTGGGTTTTCAGAGAGCTTCGCAGTGGTATGTTCAGTTTGGCATTTCGAGCAACTTCATGAATTTACTATTTTTAGTAAATTCTATTTTTGGTAGTGGACAGGTTGGGTTCAGTTCAGTTGGTCTTCTTCTTCGGTTGATTCAGCTGGCACTTCAGTTTTTGGCCTTGGGTGCATAATTCTTGGAGTGATAAGTATTTTCATTATAATATTATATTTTAATATTATATCCCCCTTTGCCTAGCAAGTACAACTTTAAGTTGTTTTTAAAAAAGGGGACTTTAAGGGTCCAGGCGCCATGAAGAGATAAGTTATATCTTTTTAATGTCAAATATTGAGATTAAGGAAAAGGACGCCTATTTGTGGATTTGACTTTATTTTAAAAAAGTGAAATATTTCAAGGGTGAAAAAGGACGCCATCTTTTGGAGGGAAAAGGTGAATTTGAAATTAGGGTTTTGGGCGCCTTCTTGAAGCTTCTAGATGTTTCTCTCTTGTCTATTTAATTAGGCCTCAACTCTTCATTTGGGATCTTTTTCTACTACACCGTTATGCTGCTGAATTGTCTTCAGGCACTCGCTTTGAGGAAAGCACACCTCCTAGCATGGGCTCTTCTTCTTGCTTGAAAGATAGCAACTAGTTGAGAAGGTTAGCTTGTAATAGGTTTGAATTGCATTGTTCAGTTGAGTGATTATTTTGGAGTTCTAGTTTGCATGTTATGTCATATTTCCGATGTTGCTGAAAGTCATTTTGGAATGTAAGTTTTACTCATAGCTCATGAAATAAAAAATGCTATCATTCTGCGTATTGAGTCTATCTCTTTGTCTATGGAAGGCGACCAACCTTGCTCATTTCCATATTTTATTAGTGTCTTTTTGATTTTCTAGAGAAAAATTGCCCTTGCAACTGGGTCATACCATTTGGAATTGCATTGAAATTTGTGCAAAATAAATAAGGCTCTTTTGGGGTGGTTTATGGATTGTATCTTGGGCGCCAACATCATTAGAGTAATTTGCATTTGATTCCTTGTCAATAGGATGAGTTTAGAGTGAGTTATGTGCATTCTAGTGAGTTGCTATGCTACTGTTCTGTGTGTTTTTTCTGTCAAACAGTCTTATCAGATTTGAATAAGTTCAGAAATTAAGTGAGAAGTGGTTATTCAAAGAGTTTGGGAAGTTGGAGAGGTTTCTTAAATATTTGTTGCATTGGAAGCTTTTTATCTTATGATTCTGACTGGTTCTCTAACACATTGTAAGCTAAACATTAGTACTGTCAGCACTTCTTAATTCTTTTCTTTGATTATATTGTAATTCCCACTGAATAAGTGGAAGAGGCTGGCTTGCCACCTATTTGCTTTCAGTTGAGTAGTTTAGGGACCCTCTGACCATATGCTCGCCATCACTCAGCGCCATTCTTGGTTAGGGTTATATTTTGTTCAACATGCATTGATCCTCTGACCATATGCTCGCCATCACTCGACACCATTCTTGGTTAGAGTTCCTTTCAGTTTGGCATTTGCATAGATCCTCTGACCAATGCTCACACCTTGCCCACATCGGGATCCTGGTGTACATTCTAGTTAGAGTTACTTTCCGCATTGTTTTGGTTTATGCTAACCTTAACGGGTGCATGTTGCATTGTAATCATTTGTGAAAAATCAAAAAAAATGGTCTGGTTCTTTACAAACATCTTCAGAATATCCTATTACAATAGCTGAAATCCTATGCCATTATCTAGATAGAATGCATGCTAAAATTGTGTTTGTTACAAAGTTGTTCCTATGAGCACAAACATTTTATCAAAGTGTCTTAACAATGCATGCAGAGATCTCAAAAAGATGATTTACTTCTTATATCATAATATCTGCTTTGCTAACTGATAGACACCCATATTGCTAATTTCTTCAACTCCCATGACCCTTCTTAAGAGATCTTCAACCTTGGATGGGACGAGAGGGCAGGGTAGATAACCTACAGTCTCCAAGGACATCTTGACTGGCCCCTCCCAGCCGAGGCCTCTCCTTTGCTGACAATTCAACTCCTGCATTTGAATCTACTTATTGGTTGAGGATTCAACAGGCTCTCTTTCTGCCAAAAATACTTTTAACTAGTGGATCTTTTGTCCACCATGGAATGATTTTCATGGCCTGGGTGATTTTTCATAGCTCTTACTTTTTACAGATTTTGGGGAAAAAATTTCTAAGCATATTGTCATTTAGTCTCATAGTTGTTCCTATTACTTTCTATGAGCGGTATTTTTTAAAATCCCATTTCTGGAGTATATTATCAAGTTGTACATTGCAATCCTACTTGCATGTTGAAAATAAGTTTCCAGGTTTAGCTAGAAGGCCCCCCATACCCATCTGGGTCTGGGTATAGCCCCGGTACACCCTTGGGTATGCCTAGGGTTCCACCTGGGAGGAACCCTGGGCATACCCAAGAGGACCCACAGACTCAGGGTCTTAAAAAGTCAATAAAACAAAAAAAAACTCTTAAAACCTTAAAAAGACATATGTTGCCTTGGTTGCCCTAAATGAAGTCATTTCACAAACACAAAAGGCCAAAAACACCATTTTTTGCCCCCAAGTTGTCATTGTTGGATTTTGATGGTTGTGTCCTTTTTTTCGAAGGTGAGAGCTACGAAGGAGTTAAACCTATAGCAACAAGGAAGAAATGGATGCACAAAGAAGATCTAACCATCAAAGGTAAGTGAATCTTTCCTTTTTTTTCAAATTTTCAATAATTTTTTTAAAGATTTCTCAAGTTTTTTTTTGTTTTTTTTTGTTTTTTGGTAAGCTTTGAACTTTTTTAAGAACTTTTTATACATAATAAGGGGTTATAATGCCATCTAAAAAAAATAGTTGTTGTGTTGTTAATTTGTAATATTTTTTTTATTTTAGGTTCATACAGAATGGCCAGTAGTTCTAATTCAGTTGGCCCACATGCAAAGAGTCAATTGAAATATGATGCATTGTCACCTCTTTGGCGACATACGACAATGATTCAACAAATTCCTGATGGTGGGGGTTATGTTTGGCATTGTAGCCAATGTAGAACTCAGTATAAGAGCTTGTACCTTCGAGTGCAAGCTCATTTATGGGCTATTCCTTTACAAGGAATAAAAATATTCCCTAGGCCAAATAAAAAAGGGTTTCCAAAACACCAAATATTGGCTTATATTAAAGAACAAGAGGAGCCTGACATGGCATGTAATAAATCAAAGGCTATATGGCACATCCTCTTGACAAGAGAAGCTTGCAAAGACCTCCTAGTAGCTTATCACAACCGGCTGGCCCACATCCTTTCATACAAATGCCACCATCTTTTGAAGGAGATAATGTTTTGGTTATGTTGGCGTTTCAATTCGCACCTCTGGAATGCGAATTAGAAACGAACAACTATGCACAAATAAACTACTCTTCGAATTAGGAGGGGAAGCTTCCTCTTTGTTGATTATGCTTAAAGAAAGTAAACTAAACTATTTGCCAATCTTTTTGTTTCTCAACTAAGAGCACAAGGTAATAAAACTCTAACGTCATAGCTGAGATTTTCTCTTTTTAGAATTTCAACTACAACTAGGCCTACTCTAATGACGCTTCTAGCTACTTAAGTAAACTTGGAGCTTAAGTATTAGAAATAAACAAGTAATGATTTGGCAACATAGATACTTAAACAAACTTCCTCCCAACATACATCTGAAGACTCATTGTAATTTTTGATGCAAGCTAAAATAAAGATTATCTAACCAAAACATATAAAACAAAACATAAGAGAGTAGATCAAAGTAGCAAAGCAGGCATAAGATTTCCTTTCTCAAATTTCAAATAACAATGACTACATTTTTGGGACAGCAGATTTGTAGCAATAACAGGCTTACAATTTAGCTGTAATGTCCCCTTCTCATCAGTGATCAGTTTAGATGCTCATCAGCCTATTCTGGAGGCCCATAGGCTTGTTGAGGTAAAATTAGGGTTTCCATATTTGGAGGTTCTATGGCTTTTCTAGGAGTTTACTATTTATAGTAAATTCTATTTTTGGCAGTATGCAGTTGTCAGTCATCAGGTCTTCATTTTCAGTTGGAGCAATTCTATGAGTTCAAGTTATGGCTTCTGAAAACATTATATTGGTGAATTTCGTAAATAAAGGCATTAATGTTATATTTTGCAGTTGACCCCTTGGCCTAGGAAAATAACTTCAAGTTGTTCATAAAAGGTGGACTTGAAGGGGGACACCTTCATAAGAATTAAATATTAATAAAGTCCTTAATGCCTTGAGGAAAAGTGGACGCCATTTTAATGAGGAGTTAATATTTTTTTAAAAAGTTTAATGTTGCTTGAAGTGGGAAACCATCTTGAGTACTTAAAAGATATTTGGAAATTTGAAGAGTCCTTTGTGTCTTTTGGTGTGACTTGGAAAGATTTCGAAGAGACATCTCCTTTTCTATAAAATGGAAGCTTTGCACCAACTTTGTTTATGCATAAAATTTGCTAATGTTATGTTGTTGGAATGACAATTGAATTATTGCTTCGAGGAAAGCTTACCTCCAAGCCTCTTGTCCAATTTCGTGTTTGAAAGATAACACATAGTTGGATTTTTTGTTGCTTCTCAAATTAGACTAGCAGATTGAGCTCAACAGTTGAAGATTTTGATGATATTTTCCAATTTTGAAATTGTTGATGCTGCCACAGCTGAAATTCAATTTTGCATACAACTTTGTGAGTGACTTTTGTTTCATTCTGGGTATTTTAAAATCTTATTTCTCTGCCTTGGGTAACCCCTTCTACCAATTTGCAGATTTTATTTCAGAGTATTTGATTTTATCTTGCCAAATCGCCCTTCTCAAGGGTCGTACCATTCTTGGGAGCTTTGGAATTTGTGCAAGAATTATACACTGAGTTTTGAGGCTGTTTTGTGATATGAATATGGGCACCTACCTCCTAGAAGGCTTCTGCAAAAGACATCACTCGATTCTGAGGTACTTTGAATGAGTTATGAATATTTTAGTGGGTTCACAGTTGTTTGTTCCTCATTCCAGTTTGCTGATTTTTCTTATCAGACTTTAGAAGTTCAGATTTTTGATTCATTATCAGCAATTAGAGAGATAATTATTTGTATGGGATCATCCAATACTCATGTGCTTTGAAGTTATGTAAAGTCCCTTACCTAGCCTTGCTCTTGAATTCACTTTTTTTCACTAGAATTTTGATTGTTGATTAGGTTTAGGGTTTTGTTGATGGTGTTTTTATGCACTTCTCAACACAGGTAGTGCGTAGGTGCACTACCTCTCTTGAAAGACAATCTTCCACAATCGGATTGCAGAACACTATCCCAAGGTCTCTCGGATGTCAGGTCATGATAGTGCTTAGATACCTCAGTACTTTGATGTGATTTGCTAGAATCACAAGGCGGCCTTACGGAAAATACAAAGTGTGGACATAAAGCATGAAGTTGGATCTTGAAAAGGAGTTCCTAGGATGGGAAGTTGATATGCATCGGGTGTAGGTTCAAACAACATTCTTGAACTCCATCTAGTTGTTAGATTTGGCTTTACAATGTGCAATGAACCTTGGTATTGTTCAGTTTCTAAAAAAAGAGGAAAAGAGCGAAGGGGAAGAAAAGTTCCTAAGTCTGAAGCCTGCTATGAATAGTGACAATGGAGTTCCTGCAATGGACAATTCCTCAAAACAATATCCCACTTAACCAGGGATTTCACAGTATCATCGAAATTGTGATATCTTCTAAGGGCTGTAGATATTTCATCCTTCATCCACCACATACATGCATGAATTAAAGATAAATGTTTGGGGCAGCTTTAAATCAGGTCCAGGCTAACTTTGCACAGCTGTCTACCTTTAGCAAATAGCAAAAAGTATGGACTAAGGGATCATCAACAAAGCAAAAATTTTCACAACCACCCAACAGCATTCCTAAGATTTACCCAAATAACATAAATAGCTAACTAAACAGCAAAGAGATCTAAGTTAAACATATGAAATTGGAGAAATGAATCAAATGACATGAGAGAAATCAAGGAAATACACCAAGTCAATGATATTTCTTATAAATTTCTGTAGCATGCCTTTACAACAACTCAACTCTCATTTTTGCAAATGAGGGGAGTGCTCTATTTATAGTTTTCCAAAAGTTAAATGAATGGCCAAGATTCATTACAATTGTATGGCCAAGATTCATTACAAAATAGGGTTTCACCTACCCCCAAATAGATTTACAATTTAAAAATATTTTTTGTCCCTTCCCTATTTCGTCATCTAGTAGATGACACTATTGCTCTTTCGTCCTGTAGCTAATTGTTGTTTTATTGGCTGTAGCTACTTTTCAGGGAGGTCTTCTTCCTTGGTCGGGGTGTCTTCTTGTTCCTCGGAAGCTGCGTGCTCTATATACTTGAGGATGACTGCCTGGAGCTTGTCGAACTCGAGGATCTCGCATCTTAACACCTGGTAGATCCATTCTTTAGCGTTCTCTTCCAGCTGCTTCCAATCCCCGTCATACTTCGAGCCCTGATCTCTGAATAGCTCTGATCGATTGAAGGCACGGGCAGCAAAACTCAGGAATTTTGTTGTGATATCTCCGGCTGTCCCATCCTTCATCTTCTCCTCGAAGTATGGCTTGATCTTTTCGGCGTCCATTTGTACTGTGGGCATATCATAGCCCGTCATCAGCTTGAGATACTCGGCCCATTCCGCCCAGATTTCCTTGATCCACTCGATATCCGGATCCACCTTGCTCATGATCTGCTCCATCCTCTCCTTTTGGTTGATGAGGTCTCTGCGCCACACATCCACCAGCCAATGATCCTCCATTTTTAGCTCTAGCTTCTCCTCCCATGTGATTTTCGGCATCTGAAGGATGGCTTCAATTCTCAAGAAGGTGGAGTCATATGTTGCAGTAAAATTGGTGCAGAGCCTCCTCGTGCTTTCCAGGGACTGGATCAGGTCCAAGAACTTATTAGCTGTCTGCACAGCCCTGCTGATTCCCATGTTCCCGACGTACGTGACCCGTCGGAACCAATCCTCAGTTATTTTCTTTCTCTAAGTTCTTCCTCCTCTCCATCTTGTCAATCTGCTCCTTGGAGAGAAACTGCAGTGCTGCTGTGGAGGTGGTGCGCAGGTCGTCCACTGAGGACCATTGTTGGATGTAGTCTATTAAGGAAGCAACCTGCACTTTGAGCTTATCTTTGGTGACCTTGTCCTGCTTGATTAGGTGCACCACTGTGGCCACCGATTCTTCCAGATATTCAACCTTCTGCTCCCTAGTCGTTGTCCCCAGGTCAATGGTAGAGACATTGTAGCTCACCCTGGTTTGGCCAATAGTTGGCGTTGCTATTTATGCTGCTCGGGAGCCGGAAGCGTCCATCGTTATCTTGGAATGGACCTTAGGCTTCTTCTCCTTCTTTGTTGTGGTCAGGGATCGAGCCAAGATGGCCTCTAATATTGCCCTTGGATCCTTTAGAATAGGAGTTGTCTTCTCCAGTTGCTTCTCCAACCAATCAGGCATAGAAGATTTATCCTTAGGTGCATCGTGGCTGCCCTCACCCTTCTCAGTTAGAAGCAAGACCTCTGCCTCCTTTCCCTTTTGGGGCACTTCTCTTTCTTTAGCAGCGTCCTCTTCCTCTTCGTCGGAGTCACGAACGAACACGAGGTGTTTGACGGGTAGCTTGGTGGACAATTGCTGGGCGAGATCCTCTTCTATCGCTGTTTCTTCTTCTTTCTTCTCTTTAGCTACTTTAGCTTTAGGGCCCTTTACAACATGGGTTTTAGTCTCAGATGAATCCTTTTGCGGCTGCTCTTCTGGCGGCTACCCCTTTTCTCTCTGCGGTGACTTTTCCACCTCCTCCCCAACATCTTTTGGGTGCTGAGCTAACTCCTCCTCTAGGTCCTCATCAAATTTTTGAATAATCTCCTTGTCACCCGAGCCATCCTCTTCATCTCCGCTCTCGGAAGAGCCTGTCTCTTCTTCCCCATAGGCCACCTTGTCGATGGTTCGATGCTCATACTTGGGGTGCTCATGATATTCATCGGCCTCTTCCTCCATAGACCTTGAGGCTTCCTGCTCTCACTCCTCCAACTCTTTTGATATTTGCATTGTGGCTTCCATGGCCGGTAGCCCTGTCGGTGGTTGTGAAGGCTGAGTTGTTGCGAGGGCTTGGGCAAGGGCTGCTTGGAGAGTCGGGTCCATTAGGATTTGCAAGAGCTCAGGGGGAAGACTCTACAAGTGCCGCGTGATAGCCTCAGGTATAGTGGAAAGGGGGACAGGCGATGCTATTGTTTCCAGTGGGAGGGACGTGATGGGTGACATGGCAGCAGAAAAGGAAGGGGGAGTGGTCATGCCAGAAGAGGAGTCGACGTTAATTATTGATCCAGCCGGGGGCGAAGAGGCAAGATGGATAGAAATGTCCACCACCTGTGGGGATGAGGCGACCGCAGTCTGGGAGGCGGGCGGTGCACCAAGAGGGGGAGGGAGAAGCAAGGGAGACTGCACTTCTGTTGTAGTCACTGTCTGCTTGAGCCTCTTGGGAGACGCGCCTCCCGTGTCTTTCTTTGATTGCTCCTTGGGGTCTGCAAACTGTGCGGTTTCTGTTCCTTTCCTCTTTTGAGACCTGGTGACGGGGGGAGACTTGGAAGTCTCACCAACTGATGTGGTGGCGGCAACGTCCTCTGTGACGCTTGGCTCACTCTTGAGAGCCTCACATGTTAGGACCACCCCTTGTTGATTTAGTTGTGCCACCTGCCCATCGACCCACTCCTTAGTGCGAGCTATGATCGGCTAGGTGATGGTATCCAGGTCATTGACCTCTTGCTCGTCCCAATCAACGGAGGGGATTGTCAGGTTGGCAACTGCAGGGTACCTTGGGTGCACTATTGTAGACTCGTCCTCCTCAAGCTGGTCTGGCACCTGGAACAGTTGCACTCTTCTTAAGAACTGTATGGTCATGCGCATGTAGTGCCTTGCGCAGACCTCCTTGTCATCTTGACAGTCTGCCCAGAAGTCTTCAACGTGGTATTGGTGAGCATAAGCCAGCCCCAGTGCCTTCCTGACATGGCCATGTGGGTCCATTCGTGGGCGAGCCATGTACCAGTCAAAATTATATTCCTTAAGCTCTTTCTCAGAGTTGCTGGCGCATTGAGATGTTTGCAACCAGTACAGGCATTGGCCGAGGGTCATGGGATAGGGGATCCCTGCTACGTGTTTGTTGCTGAAGACTGTTTAGATGTGTTGGAGCTGCCAAGAAAGCTCTAGGAGAATGATCCTATCGTTCAGGTACCTTGGCAACTGGTTTGGCTGATACGTGAATCCTTGGGCCCGGATGTAGGTAAATTTGGGGAACTGTATGAATAGGAAAGCATACTCTTTTAAGAGTGCCCTGGCGCTGTGGGAAACCCTCCTTTCGAAGTCTCCGACGATCAATCTGATGATGTGGCCTATGAAGGCATCCTTGACCCGGCAGTACTCCTTCTTGAAGTTGCGGTACTAGAGCTAAGGGTACTTGTCAAATGGCTTGAGCCATCACCTGTGCCCCTGATCTGGTGCCACAAATAGTCCACTGTATTGTCTTTGACCTGCCAGGGAGTATACCAGGTAAGAGGTCATGTAAAACTTAGAACTTTTTCTTGACGTTTACAAACTACTCGTGGAAGTAGTTGCTGATGACGCCTCCCCAGTCGAATGAGGTCTTGGTGTTAACGTCTTCATTCCCTCGCAAGATCTGCTCAATGTAATATGCCATCCACTCTTGGAAGTAGGCGGCCGCTGGGAGGCCCATGACCCTGCTTAACATGGTCACCAGGTCGTGATAGTCTTTGTGGAAGTCACTTCGGAAGAGCTCCTAGGGAACCTTCACAGCACTGCCCCATTTCTCCTTAAGTCAGTAAAGGTTAATTGATTTCTTGCACCCTAACGGATTGGCATCCCATGCCGCCTAGCATTGTTCCAAAGTGGGGACCTCCATATGTGGGAACGTCGGAATGTGAAATATTTTCGTGATTCCTTTTGGCGACATGTCGGCAAGGATGTTCCCCTCCTTGTCCATAATTGTTCTGGTGTCTGTTTGGTAGGCTTCTCGGCAAGCCATTACTAGTTCGGGTGCTATGAGAGAGGGAGGAAAACTAGCAGCCTTGGAGATTCTGCTCCGCCTTATCACTCTGGCATTCTTTATCGTAGGATTGACCTTGACCCTTTCAGTGAACTCATCTATGTTCACCTGACCAATATTTGTATCTGAGATCTCCTTCCAGTTTGTTGAGACCTTTGACTGAAGCGGCTCACCCTGAAACTGAAACTTCATATGATCTTTATCTTCTTTTCCCCGAGCGGCCCTTCCGGATTTCTTGCCCTTATCCTTTTCGGCGGAGGCCCTTGAAGTTCCCGCAACCGATTCCATATATTCTGCAAGCAAGGGAGAAGTCAGTGCAACAAAACATCGAAAGTGTTCATGTTAGTCCATATTTCAAAGATAACACCTAAATCATTAATCAAGCATGTCATAAATCTTACTTCCATATGTTATCGATTTTCATTTCAGGGCATTTGGACAATTCGGGCCCGGAAGGCCGGACTTCCCTGGTAAGAATGCTGTCTGGAAGGGAGAATATGACCGAAAGCTCCCGGAGACCCTTCTTGGCTAAATTTCAGTGTTTTGAGAGGCTCATGATGAAGAACAACATTATTTAGGAAGTGGGTCGAAGTCGGATTCTGGATTTGAGCTTGTTTGGGTGAATTAAAGGGGCACCGGATGTTTCAAGCCGGAAAGCAGGCAGAAGAAGGCAGCTGGCAATGACGGATGGCAGGCGGAAATTTGGAAGTGGAGGTCCGACAGCCGAGGTCCAGGAGTCCAAAGGACGGCCATTGCGAGGTCTACCATTTAGGCCCGGCGGCATTCGGACCACCGGAGCCCAGTGGCCGGGAGGACGCAGCGCGCCGGCCGCCGTGATATTTTCAGCAACGGTTTGAACAGCGGCGGTGAAGAGCGGCCCGGGGCCCGAATGGCGGGAAGACGAGAACCAGAGGCTGCCGTAAGATATTTGCAATGTTCAGGCGACAGCGGCGAAGAGGCTCCCGGGGCCCGGGAGGTGGGGCGACGCGGGGTGACGGCCACCTAATGATTTTTTACGTTGATTGTTATGGCGGCGGCTAAGAACATCACGGGACTTGAAAGGCGAGAATCCGGCAGGGGTTAGTCATCGAGGACAGCGGAACCGTCATGGAGTTCCGGAGACGGAACTCCAGACGAGCGTTCCCAGAGGGTCCCAAGGCAGGGTAGAGTTCAGGCAAGATTTTAGCCGGCCAAAGGAAGCCCGGGACCCGGGTACCGGGTGGATGGGCAAAGACTTCTGATGGCTGGAGGTCAGCGGACTTCCGCAGATAGAAATTCGAGAGCCAGGATCCAGGGACACAAATGCAGCGGCGGAGTGGCCGTCAGGGCCCGGAGGGTCGAAAGGCACCAGAGGGCCCGACGAAAGACCTCGATCGTAAGTAACGGCAGAAAATTCAGGAGCAGAGGGCTGACACCCGGGGCCCGGACGCACAGACGACGGATCAAAATCTCAATTCCACGAAGGGGGGCAAAAGCGGAAGCGCCGGCGGAGAAGGCGGACCGGGGCCTGGAGGGCAGGAAGATGGCAGGGTTCCGCCGTCGAGGTTGGCGGAACCGTCACGGAGTTTCGGGGACGGAACTCCGAACGGCCGGGCCCAGAGGGCACCAGGGTAGCGTGGATTTCGGCAAAGTGAGATGGAAAAAGGAGGCCTGGGCTCCGTCGTTCAGGCGGATGGCGAAGGCGGACGTCTTGCCCGGGGTACCCGACCGCCCTACACGAAGAACAGCCGCGACCAAGAAAAGTCCCGAGTCGGCGGCAAGGGCTAATCCAACGGGTCTGAGAGATTTCCAAGATATGGGTAATGGGTGCCACGGAGTGTTCTTCTATTTGTTTCACTTTAACCAGTTCTTTTATTCATTTAAATTCCCCAAAATGACGAAAAAACACAAGAGGGCAAACGGGAATGGCCCACCTCGAATTCACTAAGTGGTGATGTGCGGAATCCACCAGGAATCGACGGAGTGCGGTGTGGACACAGATGATCGTGATGCATATGAAGGCGTTGAGATCCTGTTGCTCGGCTTTGCAATTTCGCTCCAATTCGCAATGTGAGAAAGACATTGGCAGGTTGGGTATTTTATACCCCAACCGCCATTAATGTCTGTAGTAAATGCCTGGTACAGCTGTGCCAAAAGTTGGTGGGATTTCAAATTAGGTCGGCGGCGGCGGTGGAGACTCCGGGGTCCGAATGGCGGGAAGCCACGAGGCAACGGCTGCCCCGTGATTTCGCGAACTTCAAACGGTTACAGTGAAGAATGGGTCGGGGCCCGGGAGGCGGGGAGCCGGCAGGGGTTCGCCGCCGAAAGATTTGCATATTATTAAGCAGCGACGGCGAAGGGCATCCTGAGGAACGAGGGGTGGGCGACCGCCGCAGGAGGCAAGCCCAGGACGGAAGTCCAGAAACGGACTTCCAAGGACCGGGGCCCAGAGGGGCAGGCGCCGCCGGAAAACTTGCGCAAATCTTTCAGCCGGCAGGCGGCAGGGCGGGGCCCTAGGGGCGGGCAGATGCCCAGCGAATGCCGTGAAAGACGGTGATTGCAGAGGGGAAACCCGATAAGGGAACCCCGGAGGCCCAGGCCCGAAGGGGACCAGGGCCGCTCCAGAGCCCATAAGCCAGAGGGAACCCGCGAGGCCCCGGAGGGCAGCAAAAGAGCAAAAGTGGAGGCATAGTCGATTTATGATAAAACTTTGGAACAACATCGACCATACAGAACATCAAAAAAAAAGGGCATGCAAAACGAGGTGGCTCCGAAAGACCTGACAAAGCGAAAGAAAAGGTCCCTGTTCTGAATGGGGCGTGTGTGCTAAGGGCACAACAAATGGTGACTCCACTGGAGAACACTCCAGAGCATTCTAGGGATAAATATTCATTTAGGACCCAGAATCTCTGGTTTCGCAGACCATGAGTGGCTTCCAAAAATGAACCCAAGATAACGAGATCCTTAATTGGGTCAGCTTACAGGACATCTCAGAAGCGTGTGTGAGGTGAGTTCATTCCTTTCCTAGGGATAGTGACTAGGGTCATCACTTCAACCGAGTGAGTTACATAAGTTGCCTAACACCAAAAGTAACCTGGATATTGCCCCGCTGCCAGTCAGGCGTCCATAGCCCCGACGGAGTTGTCGCTACAATCTCATGGATATTGCTCTACTGCCGGTCGGGCATCCATAGCCCCGGTAGAGTTATCCGAACACCCATACGGTCATTTATTTCTTTTTTTCAAAGTTTTTTTCTCCTTTTTTGCTTTGATATTTCATTTCTCTTTTACCATTTAGTTTGACCGAGTAAGCATTGAAGCCTACAATGGGTTGGAGACTACAGTGGTCATTGGAGTAGACTTAAGATTTTTCACTCACTAGGGTGTCATAACAACTATAGTACGGTCCTTCAGAATTTATTATTATGTAATTTGTGCGAGATCCGAGATGTGGGTAAGAAGATTCAGCGAAGGGTCAAGTTCTGAGCAGAGTTCAGACAAGGAAATCATTCACGGACAGCTTTACAAAGACCAATAGTCTAGAGTGAATCTTAAGCCAGAGAACACAAAGAACGGACAGCAAAGTGAACCACTTGTCAGGCAAGCACGGCCACCACAAAGGAGCAGGAAACATCTTTCGAAACAAAACTGTCGGGAGGGGGAAAGCAAAAAGCGACGCGAACAAAACGCAAACGAGCAAGAAAGCAACCACCCTAACCTATGTACAGGTATTTACAATAAAGAGCTCGAAGGAGCTCAAGCCTGGAAGTAATGCTTTAGGTGCTGCCCATTGACTGGCAACGAGATGCTCTCACCGGTTAAGTTCTTTAGGCGGAAGGCATTATCTCCCAAAATCTCAACTATTTAAAAGGGGCCAAGGCAAAGCTTGTCGAATTTGTTGTGTCCCCCTTTCTTTTCATGGGCCTTGTCCCAATATAGGACCAAATCTGCAATCCTAAAGGCCTTGACTTTGGCTCGGCGGTCGAACCATCTCTTCACTAAGCCTTGATGTTTGGAAAAAAATTTTATTGCACGGTTTCAGACTTCCTCTAAATATAAGAGCTCAGCTAACCGAGCTTCCCTACGATCTCCTCCCTCATAAAAATCGTTGATGAACTAAAGAGTAGGAATCTTCAAGTGGATGGGGAATATAGGCTCAAGGCCATAGACAAGGTGGAATGGAGAATCACCAAGGGTAGCCTTGTGGCGGGTGCGATCAGCCCAAAGGGCAAAACGGAGGTGGGTATGCTAGTCCTTAGGATTCCTATCTAGCAGCTTCTTGATCATAGTGATCAAATTCTTATTCATAGATTCGACAAGGCCATTGCCCTGAGAGTAGTAATTGGATGAGAATTTGAGGGCAATTCCATAGTCGAATGCCCAGCTAGCAAATTTCAATGAGGCGAATGCAGGTCCATTATCACATACCAAAGTATACGGACAACCAAAGCGATTTAAAATGAAACTTTCCAAGAAATCAATAACTACTTCAGTCGTACATTCCTTACATACTATTGCTTCCGTCCATCTAGTACAATAATCAATAGTAGTAAGAATGTACCTGTGTCCCGCAGACGATGGAGGGCTTACCAGACTGATGAAGTCGAGACCCCATTGCGCAAAAAGCCTTACCTCCAGCACGGGCTGCAGTGGGACATCAACATTTCTCTCCCTAGTGGCAGCGGTCTGGCACGTATGACATGAACGAACATGGAAATGGGCATCCTTGAAGACAGTCGGCTAATAGTACCCTACTCTCAGTATTTGATGCACTGTAGAAGAACCTGATCCATGGCCCGTACCGAATTTATTATGAAACTCTTTCAAGACGCGTTCTGCTTCCTCCTTGCCAAGGCATCTTAGATAAACGCCCTCATGATTCTTCTTATAGAGAATAGAACCCTGCAACATATAACCATTACTTTTCAATCTCAGGGCCCTCTTCTGGACTCCTTGTAGATGCGGCAGACACTTATGATTCAGCAGATAATAAACGACATCTTGGTACCATTCTCCCGGGGAGACATCTTCAAGCTGATACTGTTGTATCGTGAGTTCAGGTCCAGCCCCTGCCGTTGTTTCGGCAATTGTGCGAGTGAGTGCTTGCCCTCTCACCAATTTCATCGGTTGAATCTCCATATCATACTCTTGGAGCAAGGTGACCCACTTAGCCCTTCGTTCACCCAACTCGTTTTGCATGAGTAGCATTTTGACTGCTGGGTCAGGGACAATAGCGAACACCTTGTTGCGTAGAATGTAGTGTCTAAATTTCTTCACTCCTCTGACTAGGGCGTATGCCTGCTTTTCAATATTGTGGTAACGCAATTCAGCATCTTTGAGGGGAGCACTCATAAAGGTGATTGGATGCTCGTTTCCTTCATCGTCCTTTTGGGTCAACATGCTAGCACAGGAATGCTCTGAAGCAAATGAGTAGATATAGAATGGCTTTAGATAATCCGGGCTGACTAACACAGGCGCCTCAGCAATGGCTCGTTTGATTTCTTCGAAGGATTGTTTGGCATCTGGCGTCCATTTGACTTTGGCGTCCTGTTTGAGCATGGCATTGAGAGGTTTGACGATTTCCGCGAAACCTGTGATGAATTTCTGGATAAAGTTGATCTTTCTGAAGAAAGACTTTAATTCCTTCTTGCTGCCTGGGGGCTGAATCTTGAGTAACGACTCAATGCGCTTAGGATCAATGGAGATTCCTTGTTCTGAAATGATGTGCCCAAGCAGCTTGCCTTCGGTCACTCCAAAAATGCACTTCTTGGGGTTTAGGGAAACTCTGAATTCCCTGCATCTTTGAAATACTTTACATAAATCGGAGATGTGATCACCCCGCTTCTTAGAGAACACGGTCAAATCATCCATATAGATGATTATGCATTTGCCAATTAGGTCTTTGAAGGCGATATCCATGGCACGTTGGAACGTGGCGTCGGCGTTGATGAGCCCGAACGACATCCTTCTGTATGCAAACGTTCCCTATTTAGTGGTGAACGCTGTCTTGTGACGATCCTCATATTGCACCATTACCTGGTTATACCCAGAGTATCCATCGAGGAAGGACATCATCTAGGAGCCGTTAACGATTTGCAGCACCTCATCCAACAAAGGCACTGGATAGTTGTCTTTCTCCGAGGCGCGATTCAAATTGCGAAAATCCACGCACAGCCTAATCTCTCCATTCTTTTTCCTGACCGGGACCAAGTTAGCCACCCACGTGGAATGCCTGACGGGAAAGATGATTCTTGCCGAAAGCAACTTTTGTACTTCCTTGTAAACAACAGGTTCTAGCAGGGCATTGATAGGGCGCTGCCGCTGGCGGAATGGCCTCACTCTTAAGAGGGATGGTGTGGGTGATGACAGAAGTGTCATAAGTTTTCAAATCTTCATAACTCCATGCCACCATGTCATGGTATTTTTGTAACGGATCCGTGATCCCTCTCTTTTCCTCCGACGTGCACACTTTGCCGATAAAAACATTCCTGGTATCCTCGGCTGTTCCGAGATTTTGTGCATCACACTGGTTGCTTATGGCTTCCTTTTTCGTTTGATGATCCTAATCTCTGATCTAATCCAAGTCGAACATGTGTTCCAGCTGAACCATACCTCTGGGGATTGTGTTGGTTTTAAGGTTGATGACCCCTTCTATGTCCAATTCAGCTTCCTGCAAATCAGTTTCATCGATTATTTGAGGTGCGAAGACGTCGGAACTTGTGATGAACTGGAGGATATGCTTGTCGTCATTGAAGACCTGCAGGTGAGTAATATTATCTGGGACCGATGGCATGGATGTTAGCTCAATAGTGAATTTCTTGAGCCCAGACAAAGAGAGGGGTTGCAACGTGCTAGCTGCTTGAGCCAAGGCATCAGCTGTGCGATTCTAAGCACGAGGGATCAATTGTATGTTGAATGCATCTAGGCCCTCTAGGAGATCCCAAACCCTGTGCCTGTAATTGGTGAGTCTCCGATCATGGTAGAAATATAACTTCCTGACTTGCTTGACTACAAGTGCGGAATCCCCGAAGACTTGCAGCGCTTTCACATTTTTCTTTAAGGCCATAAGAAGGCCAAGGACCAAGGCCTCGTATTCTGCTACGTTATTAGTGCAATAAAACGGCAATAGGTGGGCAGCGAGAAATGTCTTACCCGTTGGGCTGATGAGTTCGATCCCCGCTCCAGCTCCTTGTCTTGACTTTGATCCATCAAACCGGAGCGTCCAGCACACAGAGGATTCCTTACCTTCGAGCCCAATGGGGCCTCCATTCCCTTTTGGCTGGATGGTGGGCCTTGTGATCTTATGGGGGTTTTAAGGTTTGGAGCAATGGTCAACAGGCGGTTCTGCTGGCGTCTCCTTTGGTGTTTCTGTCGGAGGAGCAGCGACTTTCTTAACATGCTCCACTGCTGCTTGGCACAAGCAACAGTCAAATTCGAAGTGAGTAGCATTGTGTACCCTACACCAGTTCGGCAATAATAGGTCCTGGAAATTCATTCTAGCTCCCAGACTCAGCTGATCCCTTGCACACTTTTCCATGAAATCTTGGAAGCCATCGAGCAATCCCCAGTTGTCATCTTTATTTGGCTCATTATCTGTTTCTATCAATGCTTCGGTATCTAGTGGCATTCGCATGGAATCCGCCGAGGGACTACACAACACCAGCAATACTTCATCTGTACGTTCTTCCTGAAGCTCAAGCTCATTTTGGTAAGCAAAAGGGCGATAATTCCCTAAGTCGGTCTCAGCGAACAACACCTCGCTGAGATTATTGTATTCCGTGATCATATACTTCATACGGGGTTCACGGTCAATACGGATCTGATTTGGCAGCCCCTTCTAGGGCAGCCACATGTGAGAAAGGTCGGTGGCGGTGTATCCGTTCAGCGCCTTGGTGAACTCTCTCCCTAAATTAATTCCATAAGCATCAGGAATATCTGCCACTTGGATATCAACAACCTGCTGTATCCGGGGGTCCGCAACAATTTGCATGGGGATGCGGTTTATCTCACCCACGATGGTGATCTCTGTTTTGTCCAGCTGGGTGACCTTTCTCTTTGAAGGCGTGGGAGTGATGCCAAGAGCCTTGCATATGGCCAAAGGCATGACGTTGGCAGACGCGCCTGAATCGAGCAGGCAGTTGTGCAAGTTCTTCCCAAAGACCCTAATAGTAGTTAGGAACGGGGGAGTTTCCGATCTCCCCTGGAGGATGCCCACAGGTGTGTCCATTTGAGCTATTTGACCTTTGTTCCTATCACTTCCCGTATCCTTGGTTTGCTTAAATTGCTGGTCCTTGGGAGGCTGTCTACCAGCTCTTTCTGGCTCCTTTTCAACATATCTACTTGCTGACTGATTTACGGGCACACCGTTCCTTCTTCCGGTATTGTCCTATGCTTCCTGTTCTCTCCTGGGCTCCTCAAAGGTTACCCTCTTGGCTGGGGTCTCTTGTGTCATATTAGAGGATGGAGTCCCATTCAGAACCCTAAAGAAAGTGTGCCTTACGGTAGGAACCTTAAGTAATTCGAGGGCTGACAAGCTGATTTTGACCTTCTTGAACTCTTCTGCCACATATTCACCCATTTGCTCGATTTCGGAGCTAAAAGCTTGGCCTATGGGAGAACTAGGGGGGTGGCCCTTCGCTTGTCCAGATGGATTTTGGGGTTGGCCCTGAGGCTGACTTTGCAGTTGGTTTTGGGATTGGTTCTTGTTGAGATATTGGGCGGGTATATGTGGGAGCCCCGGGTTATTGCTGGCATTTGGATCAGGCGGGGTGGCGAAGTTGTTTGGTGGGATAGAAGTTGTGAAGGGCCCACCCGCTTGCCTATTCCTAAGGAAGTATGGACTTGACCGCTAATGGAACATGTGGACCTCATCCACAAATGGTTCCTCTTCATCCACCGGACCATTATCTACTAGTCGAAAAAGTTGAGCCAAAGTTTGTTCGTTACTTACCTCTCGTGCTTCTTCGCCCTCAATAGGAGTAGGCTCAACTTCAGCTCATTGTGATCACCTCGCGGAAATGGTGTTTGATTAACCACGAGATAGGAGGAATCATATGGCTTAGACAGGACGATATCCCTACAGCTGACATTGTCGACTACGTTTTGTACCTCCACCTAAGATTTCCAACGGTATGCGGGCTTCGGGACAATCCGGCTCGAATGTCGCGATTTTGTGAAGTCGGCACCATCCGGACAAAGCTGCCTCGGCCAGATACACACCACTGGATGTTCGGTCATTGCCCGCTGGTTGATCAAATGGCGTGGGGACACCACCGTTGTTGGGCCTGGTGTTCCATGTGCGGTTCTGCCTCTGAGAAGGTCTTCTTTCTGCATTTTGATTGGAGTTCTGCCCCTCTCATAATTCTGCCCCGAGGAAGTGCCTGCTTCCCGGTTGTCTCTGTTGTCTCTATTGTCTCAAGACTCCCGACTGTCCCTGTTGAGATTGGCCTGAAAGTTATGTTGGGAGGCCTGCAGCTGATTATTCTGGTTCTTCAAATGCGTCATCTCTGTGGACATCTTCTTGATCATCTCGGTTAGCTCCTCTAGCTTGTCCTTCACCAGTCGCTTCTGAAGCGGGGCTGAATTTTAGGCTTGAGGCGGGGCCTTGGTGATTTAGTAAGTGGAGGAAACTCAGGTCAGTACAATGGAACTTGGAAACATTGGGAATAAGCTGTTGTTGGAACTTAACCTAGGAATAAATTGTCTTCTTTCTTTGGGGCTACAAATAGGAAGTCGCGGGAGGTGCATAGTTCAACAGCTGCCCCGGATGGGGAACCATAGGCAATTGAGGCACCTGGTTCATCAGAGGGGTTTGGTGAGTAAACGCCTGATTAAGCCCTTGAATCTGCATTGGGTGGGCTACCGGCCCCAAAGAGGGCGGGCGGAGAATATTTTTGTCCCAGAATCCGCCGCGACGGCGCCTCTGCGTGGGCTGCCCATTAGGAGTAGCGGTAGCATCCTTTTACCAAAGCGGGCGTGAGGTTGTCTAGGTAGTGTAATAGATGGGAGGATTCTTTTGCATCATTATGAGCGTATTAAGGATCACGAAGCCTCATGTGAGCAGATAGAAACGATCATTGAAGGAGCCAATAGGTTCGTTGACCTCCCTTCTGATGGACATGAACTGCTGGTAAAGGTCTGCGGGGTTGATAGGGATCTTGTACTTCTGCAGGAAGGCATTCTTCATCATGTTCCATGAGGTGATGGATCCCCTCAGCAGACTGATGTACCAGTAGAAGGCCTCTTCTCCCAACGAATGCGGAAAGAGGTGACACGCCACGTCCTCGTGATCCACCTACATTTCAGTAATCGTCATTTCGAATATCTTGATATGCTCTTCGGCTGTTCTTTGCATGTCACGGGGATGGAACTTTGAACAAAAGCCCTCCGGATTCTTGGGCATATCATTGTAAACAGCAAAGTGTATCGGCGAAGGGTTATGCGCAAGCTAAGCCATAGGGGGAGGCGGAGGTGGCACCTACTGTTGGAGAATGGGGATCTGGGGCTATATTGGCAATACAACCACAATATGGGGCTGCCCTTGAGCTATGGCTGCCTGGATTGTGCTTTGGGATGAAAGGGTCGGGAGATGAACGAACTCCTAGCTGCCGTAGGGAAGATGTGCAAATGCTGTTTGAGATGGTTGGGCGGAAGATGAAGGCCAGCCAAATGGAGGTGAGGGTGAAATGGAGGCAGATGGAGTGGAGGAAGAGGAAGAGGCAGAGCTGCTTCCTTGTGCTTGTTTTGCCCTCGTGGGAGGCTGCAACTCTTCAAATTCTCCCTTATTTGGCGTTGACCGTAAAACTCTATGAAACCTTTCCGGGGAGAATGATCCGATTTGATCCAGCTTCGCTTTATCCCGTAGCTTAGTATTTCGATTGTGGCCCTCCCTCTAGCGCCAGTTCTGTTGATGGTGTTTTTATGCACTTCTCAACACAGGCAGTGCTTAGGTGCACTACCTCTCTTGAAAGACAATCTCCCACAATCGAGTTGCAGAACACTATCCCAAGGTCTCTCGGGTGTCAGGTCATGACAGTGCTTAGATACCCCAGTAGTTTGATGTGATTTGCTGGAATCACAAGGCGGCCTTACAGAAATATAAAGTGTGGATGCGAAGCATTAAGTTAGATCTTCGAAAAGGAGTTTTAGTATGAAAGCAGTTATGTGTTGGCTGTAGGTTCAAACAGCAGTCTCAAACTCCATCTGGTTGTTAGATTTGGCTCTATAATGTGCAATGAACCTTGGTATTGTTCAATTTCTAAAAAAAAGGAAAAAGAGCGAAGGGAAAGAAAAGTTCCTAAGTCTGAAGCTTGCTATGAATAGTGACAATGGAGTTCCTGCAATGGACAATTCCTTAAAACAATATCCCACTTAACCAGGGACTTCACAGTATCATGGAAATTGTGCTATCTTCTAAGGGCTGCAGATTTTTATCTTTCATCCACCACATACATGCATGAACTAAAGATAAGTGTTTGGGGCAGCTTTAAATCAAGTCCAGGCTAACTTTGCACAGCTATCTACCTTCAGCAAACAACAAAAAATATGGACTAAGGGATCGTCAACAAAGTAGGAATTTTCACAATCAACCAATAGCATTTCTAAGACTTATCCAAATAACATGAACAGCTAACTAAACAGCAAAGAGATCTAAACTAAACATGTGAAATTGGAGAAATGAATCAAATGACATGAGAGAAATCAAGGAAATACACCAAGTCAATGTTATTTCTTATAAATTTCTGCAGCATGCCTTTACAACAACTCAACTCTCTCTTTGCAAATGAGAGGAGTCCTCTATTTATAGTTTTCCAAAAGTTAAATGAGTGGCCAAGATTCATTCTCATTATGTGGCCAAGATTCATTACAAAATAGGGTTTCACCTACCCCCAAATAGATTTACAATTTAAAAACATTCTTTGTCCCTTCCCTATTCTGTCATCTAGTGGATGACACTATTGCTCTTTCGTCTTGTAGCTAATTGTTGTTTTCTTGGCTGTAGCTACTCTTCAGGGAGGTCTTCTTCTTTGGCCGGGCTGCCTTCTTTCTCCTCGGAAGCCGCATGCCCTATATACTTGAGGATGACCGCTTGGAGTTTGTCGATCTCGATGATCTTGCATCTTAATGCTTGGTAGCTCCATTCTTTGGTGTTCTCTTCTAGCCGCTTCCAATCCTCGTCATACCTTGAGCCTTGGTCCTTGAATAGCTCTGATCGATCGAAGGCACGGGCAGCAAAACTTAGGAATTCCATGGTGACTTCTCCGGCTGTACCGTCCTTCATCTTCTCCTTGAAGTATGACTTCACCTTCTCGGCATCTATTTGCACCGTGGGCATATCATAGCCCGCCATCAGCTTAAGGTACCTAGTGCATTCTGCCCGGATTTCCTTGATCCATGCAATATCCGGATCCACTCTGCTCAGGATTTGCTCCAGCCTGTCCCTTCGGTTGTCGAGGTCTCTGCGCCACACATCCACCAGCCAATGATCTTCTTTCTTCAGCTCTAGCTTCTCTTCCCATGTATCCTCAGGCAGCTGAAGGATGGCTTCAATTCTCGGGAAGGTAGAGTCATAAATTGCAGGGAAGTTGGTGCAGAGCCTCCGCGTGCTTTCCAGGGATTGGGTCAAGTCCAAGAACTTATTGGCCGTCTACACAACCATGCTGATTCCCACGTTTTCGACACTTACGACCCGTTGGAACCAATCCTCAGTAATCTTCTCTAAGTTTTTCCTTCTTTCCAGTTTATCTATCTGTTCCTTGGAGAGCAACTGCGGTGTGGCTGTAGAGGTAGTGGGCAGGTCATCCACTGAGGACCACTGCTGAATATAATCGGTCAAGGTAGCAACCTGCGCCTTAAGCTCGTCCTTGGTGACCTTATCCTGTTTGATTAGATGCACCACCGTGGCCACTGACTCCTCCAGATGTTCGACCTTTTGTTCCCTGGTCGCTGTCCCTAGGTCAATTGTAGAGATATTGTAGCTAACTCCGGCCTGGCCAACAGTTGGCGTTGCTACTTGTGCTGCCCGGGAGCCGAAAGCGTCCATGGTTATCTTGGAATGGACCTTAGGCTTCTTCTCCTTCTTAGTCGTGGTCAGGGATCGAGCCAAGATGGCTTCCAATCTCGCCCTGGGGTCTTTTAGTACTGGGGTAGTCTTCTCTAGTTGTTTCTCCAGCCAGTCGGGCATAGCAGATTTGTCCTTGGGTGCATCCTGACTGCCCTCACCCTTTTCAGTTATAGGAAAGACTTCTGCCTCCTTTTCCTTTCGAGGCTCTTCCTTCTCCTTGGCAGCTTCCTCCTCCTCGTCGGAGTCTCCATAAAACACAAGGTGTTTGACGGGCAGCCTGGTGGACAATATCCGAGTGGGATCTTCTTCCTTAGCTGCCTCTTCTTCTTCCTTCTCCTCGGCAGCCTCGGCCTCGGGGCTCTTCATAATATGGGTCTCGGCCCCAGTGATATCCTTTAGCGGCTGCTCCTCCGGCGGCTGCCCCTCTTCAGTAGATGGCGACTTTTCTGCCTCCTCCCCGATGTTTTTTAGTTGCTGAGCCGACTCCTCCTCAAGATCCTCATCAAATATTTGGATGACCTCCTTGGCGCCTGAGCCATCCTCTTCATCCCCGCTCTCGGAAGAGCCTGTCTCTTCCTTCTCATAGGCCACCTTGTCGATGGTTCGATGTTTGTACTCGGGGTGCTCGTGATATTCATCGGCCTCTTCCTCAATAGGCCTCGAGGCTTCCCGTTCCTGCTCCTCCAACTCCTTTGATATTTGCATTATGGCCTCCATGGCTGGTGGCCCTGTTGGCGGTTGTGAAGGCTGAGCCGTCGCGAGGACTTGGGCAAGGGCCGCTTGGAGAGCCGGATTCATCAGTATTTGTGAGAGCTCAGGGGGAAGGTTCTGCATATGTCTGGTAAGGGCCTCAGGCATGGCGGCGAAGGGAATGGGTGATGTAATTGTAGCTAGAGGGAGGGATGTAATAGGTGACATGGCAGCAGAAGAGGAAGGGGAAGTGGTCATGCTGGAAGAGGAGTCAATGACGATCACTGGCCCGGCCGTGGGCGAAGGGGCGAGATGGACAGAGATGTCCACTGCCGGCGAAGACGAGGCGACCATAGCCCGAGAAGCGGGTGGTGCGCTAGGAGGGGCAGGGAGAAGCAAGGTAGGCTGCAATTCAGTTGTTGTTACCATATGCTTGAGTCTCTTGGGAGATGAGCCTCCCGTGTCTTTCTTTGTTGGCTCCGTAGGATCGGCAGATTGTGCTGTCTCTATTCCCTTTCTCTTTTGAGACCTAGTGACTGGGGGAGACTTGGATGTCTCACCAGCTGATGTGGTGGCGGCAACGTCCTCCGTGGCACTGGGCTCGCTCTTGAGTGCCTCATACGTTAGGACCACTCCTTGTTGTTTCAGCTGCGCCACCTGCCCATCTACCCACTCCTTAGTGCGTGTTATGATTGGCTGGGTGATGGTGTCTAGGTCATCGACCTCTTGCTCATCCCAGTCTATGGAGGGGATTGCCAGGTTGGCAACTGCCAAGTACCTTGGATGCATCAGGGTGGACTCATCTTCCTTGAGTTGGTCCGGTACCTGGAACAGTTGTACCCTCCTTAGGAACTGCACGGTCATGCGCATGTAGTGCCTCATGCGTACCTCCTTGTCATCTTTACAATCCACCAAAAAGTCTTCAATATGGTATTTGTGGGCGTATGCCGGCCCCAGTGCCTTCTTGACATGGCCGTGTGGATCCATCCGCGGGCGGGCCGTGTACCAGTCAAAATGATATTCCTTAAGCTCTTTCTCAGAGTTGCCGACGCACTGAGATGTTTGCAGTCGGTACAGACCCTGGCCGAGGGTCATGGGATATGGGATCCCTACCACGTGCTTGTTGCTGAAAACTGTCTGAATGTGTTGGAGCTGCCGGGAAAGCTCCAGGAGAATGATTCTGTCGTTAGGGTACCTTGGCAACTTGTTCGGCCGCTCCGTGAATCCCTGGGCACGGATGTAGGTGAACTTGGGAAACTGAATATATAAGAAGGCATACTCCTTTATGAGTGCCTTGGTGCTGTGGGAGACCCTCCTTTTAAAGTCTCCGGTGATCAATCTGATGATGTGGCCTATGAAGGCGTCATTGACCCGGCAGTACTCCTTCTTGAAGTTACGGTATTGAAGCTGAGGGTACTTGTCAAACGGCTTGAGCCCTCGCCTATGTTCCTGATCTGGTGCCGCGAACAACCCGCTGTATTGCCTCCGGCCCGCCAGGGAGTATACCAAGTAAGAGGTCATATAGAACTTGGAGCTCTTCTTGACATTTACAAATTGCTCGTGGAAGCAGTTGCTGATAATGCCTCCCCAGTCGAATGAGGTCTTGGTGTTAACATCTTCGTTCCCTCGCAGGATCTACTCAATGTAATATGCCATCCACTGTTGGAAGTAGGCGGCTGCCGGGAGACCCATGACCCTGCTTAGCATGGTCACCAAGTCGTGATAATCTTCATGGAAGTCGCTGCGGAACAGCTCTTGGGGAACCTTCACAGCGCTGCCTCATCTCTCCTTAAGCTAGTAAAGGTTAATAGACTTCTTGCACCCTAATGGACTGGCATCCCACGCCGCCTGACACTGTTCCAAAGTGGGGACCTCCATGTGTGGGAATGTGGGAATGTGGAATGTTTTTGTGATTCCTTCTGGCGACATGTTGGCGAGGATGTTCCCCTCCTTGTCCACGATTGTTCTTGTGTCTGTTTGGTAGGCTTCTCGGCAAGCCATTACTAATTCAGGTGCTATCAGAGATGGAGGGAAGCCGACAGCTTTGGCGATTCCACTTTGGCATATCAACCTGGCATTCTTCGTTCTAGGGTCAACCTTGACCCTCTGGGTGAACTCATCTATGTCCACCTGGCCGATATTGGTATCTAAGATCTCTTTCCAGTTA
>VDFB02051961.1:0-44636 GCA_007258455.2 Sequoia sempervirens | reverse complement strand
TCATAGAAGAACCCGAGCCATGGCCGGTACCAAACTTATTGTGAAACTCTTTCAAGACGCGTTCAGCTTCCTCCTTGCCAAGGCATCTTAGATAAACGCCCTCATGATTCTTCTTATAGAGAATAGAACCCTGCAACATATAACCATTACTTTTCAATCTCAGGGCCCTCTTCTGGACTCCTTGTAGATGCGGCGGACACTTATGATTCAGCAGATAATAAACGACATCTTGGTACCATTCTCCCAGGGAGACATCTTCAAGTTGATACTGTTGTACCGTGAGTTCAAGTCCAACCTCTGCTGTTGTTTCAGCCATTGTACGGGTGAGTGTCTGTCCTCTCACCAATTTCATCGGTTGGATTTCCATATCATACTCTTGGAGCAGGGTGACCCACTTATCCCTTCGTTCGCCCAATTCATTCTGCATAAGTAGCGTTTTGACTGCTGGGTCGGGGACAATAGCGAACACCTTGTTGCGTAGAATGTAGTGTCTAAATTTTTTTACTCCCCTGACAAGAGCGTATGCCTGCTTTTCTATGTTGTGGTAACGTAATTTATCATCTTTGAGGGGAGCACTCATGAAGGTGATCGAATGCTCGCTTCCTTCATCATCCTTTTGAGTCAACATGCTAGCACAGGAATGCTCTGAAGCAAATGAGTAGATATAGAATGGCTTTAGATAATCCAGGCTAACTAACACAGGTGCCTCAGCAATGGCCCATTTGATTTCTTCAAAGGATTGTTTGGCATCCGGCGTCCATTCAACTTTGGCGTCTTGCTTGAGCATGACATTGAGAGGTTTGACAATTTCTGCGAAACCTGTGATGAATTTCTGGACAAAGTTGATCTTTCTGAAGAAAGATTTTAATTCCTTCTTGCTGCCCGGGGGCTGAATCTTGAGTAACGACTTAATGCGCTCAGGATCAATGGAGATTCTTTGCTCTGAGATGATGTGCCCGAGCAATCTGCCTTCGGTCACTCTGAAAATGCACTTCTTGGGGTTTAGGGAAACCCCGAACTCTCTGCATCTCTGAAATACTTTGCATAAGTCAGAGACGTGATCATTTCGCCTCTTAGAGAATACAGTCAAATCATCCATATAGATGATTATGCTCTTGCCAATGAGGTATTTGAAAGCAATATCCATGGCACGTTGGAAAGTGGCGCTGGCATTGATGAGCCCAAAAGGAATTCTTCTATATGCGAACGTCCCCCACTTAGTAGTGAACACCGTCTTGTGACGATCCTCATATTGCACCATTACCTGGTTATACCCGGAGTATCCATCGAGGAAGGGCATCATCTGGAAACCATTAACGATTTGCAACACTTCACCAGCGAAGGTACTGGATAGTTGTCTTTCTCCGAGGTGCGGTTTAGATTTCAAAAATCCACGCACAATCTGATTTCTCCATTCTTTTTCCTGACCGGGACCAAGTTAGCCACCCACGTGGAATGCCAGACTGAGAAGATGATTCTTGCTGAGAGCAACTTTTGCACCTCCTTGTAAACGACAGGTTCTAGCAAGGCATTGATGGGGTGTTGCTGCTGACAGAATGGCCTCACTTTAATCTTCAGAGGGATGGTGTGCGTGATGACAGAGGTGTCGTACGTTTTCAAATCTTCGTAACTCCATGCCACCATGTCATGATATCACCGCAAAGCATCCGTGATTCCCTTCTTTTCTTCAGGCGTGCACACCTTTCTGATAAAAACATTCTTGGTATCCTCGGCTGTTCCCAGGTTATGAGCGTTGCACTGGTTGCTTATAGCCTCCTTTTTTGTTTGTCGATCCTGATCCCTGATTTGATCCGAATCAAATATGCGCTCCAGTTGAACCATGCCTCTAGGGATCATATTGGTCTTGAGGTTGATAACCCCTTCTATATCCAGTTCAGCCTCCTGTGGATCAGCTTCATCAATGATTTGGGCAGTGAAAACGTCGAAACTTGTGATGAACTAGAGGATATGCTTATCATCATTGAAGACCTACAGGTGAGTAACATTATCCGGGATTGATGGCATGGAAGTCAGCTCAACAGTGAATTTCTTGAGCCCAGACAAAGATAGGGGTTGTAGAGTGCTAGCCGCTTGAGCTAAAGCGTCGACTGTGCGATTCTGAGCACGAGGGATCAATTGTATGTTAAATGCATCTAGGCCCTCTAATAGATCCCAAACCCTATGCCTGTAATTTGTGAGTCTCCGATCATGGTAGGAGTACAACTTCCTGACCTGCCTAACTACAAGTGTGGAATCCTTGAAGACTTGCAACACTTTCACATTTTTCTTCAAGGCCATAAGAAGTCCAAGGACTAAAGCCTCATACTCTGCTACGTTATTGGTGCAATAAAACTACAATCGGTGGGCAGCGAGAAATGTCTTACCCGTTGGACTGATGAGTTCGATCCTCGCTCCAGCTCCTTTCCTCGACTTCAATCCATCAAATCAGAGCGTCCAGCACGTGGAGGATTCCTTATCTTCATGTCCAATCGAACGTCTGTTCCCTTTCAGCTGGATGGCGGGCCTGGTGATTTTAGGGGAGTTTTCCGGTTTGGGGCAATGACCAACAGGCAGTTCTGGTGGTGTCTCCTTGGGTGTTTCTGTCTGAGGAGCAGCTGCCTTTCTAACATGCTCCACTGCTGCTTGGCACAAGCAACAATCAAATTCGGAGTGTGCAGTATTGTGGACCCTACACCAGTTTGGCAATAAGAGATCCTAAAAATTCATTCTATCTCCTAGGTTGAGCTGATCTCTTGCGCATTTTTCCATGAAATCTCAGAATCCATCGAGTAACCCCCAGTTGTCATTCTTATCCAGCTCACCATCAGCCTCTACCAACTCTTCTGTGTCTGGGGGCATTTGTGTGGAATTTGCCGAGGGACTGCACAACACTAGCAGTACTTCATCTGCACGTTCTTCCTGAAGCTCAAGTTTATTTTGATAGGCAAAAGGGTGATAGTTCCCTAATCAGTCTCAGCGAACAACACCTCACTGAGATTATTGTATTCCGTGATCATATACTTCATACGGGGTTCACAGTCGATGCGGATCTAGTTTGGCAGCCCCTTCCATGGCAGCCACATGTGAGAAAGGTCAGTGGAGGTGTACCCATTCAGCGCCTTGGTGAACTCCCTCCCCAAAATAATTCCATAAGCATCGGGAATGTCTACCACTTGGATATCAAGGACTTGCTGTATCTGGGGGTCCGCAGCGATTTGCATGGGGATGCGGTTTATTTCACCCACGATGTTGATCTCTGTTTTGTCCAACTGGGTCACCTTTCTCTTTGAAGGCGTGGGAGTGATGCCAAGAGCCTTGCATATGGCCAAGGGCATGACGTTGGCAGACGCGCCTGAATCGAGTAGGCAGTTGTGCAAATTCTTTCCAAATACCCTAATAGTAGTCAGGAAAGGGGGAGTTTCCAGTCTCCCTCGGAGGATGCCCACAGGTGTGTCCATTTGAGCTATTTAACCTTTGTTCCTATCACTGCCCATATCCTTGGCTTGCTTAAATTGTTGGTCCTTAGGAAGTTGTCTATTCACTCTTTCTGGCTCCTTTTCAGTTTGTTTACTGGCTGGCTGATTCGCAGGAACATCCCTCCTTTTCCAGGCATTATTCTGTATTTTTGGTTCCTTCTTAGGCTCCTCAAAGGTTACCCTCTTAGCTGAGGTTTCTTGTGTTGTGTTGGAGGACGAAGCCCCATTTAGAACCTGAAAGAAAGCATGCCTCACAGCAAGAACCTTGAGTAACTCGAAGGCGGATAAACTGATTTTTACCCTTTTGAACTCTTCTGCCACATATTCACCCATTTGCTCAATTTCAGAGCTAAAACCTTGGCCTATAGCAGAACTAGGGGGCTAGACCCTTGTTTGACTAGACAGATTTTGAGGTTAGCCTTGATGCTGATTTTGCGACTGGTTTTGAGACTGGTTCTTGTTAAGGTATTGGGCAGGTATATGAGGAATCCCAGGGTTATTGTTGGCATTTGGATCAGGCAGGGTGGCGAAATTGTTTGGTGGGGTAGAAGTTGTGAAGGGTCCACCCGCTTGCTTATTCCTAAGGAAGTAAGGACTCGACTGTTGATGGAACATGTGGACCTCATCCACAAATGGTTCTTCTTCATCTACCAGACCATTATCTACTGAATCAACAAGCTGAGCCAAGGTTTGTTCATTACTTACCTCTTGCGCTTTCTCATCCTCAGTAGGAGTAGGCTCGACTTCAGGCTCATCGCGGTTGCCTCGCGGAAATGGAGCCTGATTGACCACCAGACATGAGGAGTCATATGGCTCGGACGGGACGATGTCCTTGCAGTTGGCATTGTCGACTGCATTTTGTACCTCCACCTGGAAGATTTCAGCAGCTGTCTGGAACTCGGGACAATCCAGCTCAAAATGTCTGCTGGTTTTGTGAAGTCGACACCATCCGGACAAAGCCGCCTCGGCCAGATATACACCAGATATTTTATCGTTACTCACCGGTTGATCGAATGGCGTGGGGACACCACCATTGTTGGGCCTGGTGTTCCATGTACAATTTTGCCTCTGAGAGGGCCTCCTTTCTGCATTTTGATTGGAGTTCTATCCCCTCTCATAATTCTGCCCGGAGGAGGTGCCTACTTCCCAATTATCTCTATTGTCTCTATTGTCTCGACTATCCCTATTGAGGTTGGCCTGAAAATTGCGTTGGGAGGCTTGCAACTGATTATTCTGGTTCTTCAGATGCGTCATCTCCATGGACATTTTCTTGATTATTTCTGTCAGTTCCTCTAGCTTGTCCTTCTCGGCCACACCTCCAGGCGATGGGGCTGGATTTTGGAGAAAAGCGGGCAGGGCCGCCGGCTAATTTTGATAGGCTGGAGGAAAGTCTGGTCCCGACAAGTACAATGGTGCCTAGGGCTGTTGGGAATATGCTTGATGTTGCGGAGCCATCTGGGAATAGTTGTATTGCTGCTGGGGCTGCAAATAGGAAGTTGCAGGAGGTGCATAATTCAATGGCTGCCCCAGATGCGGCACCATAGGCAACTGAGGCACCTGGTTCATAAGAGGAGTTTGGTGAGCAAACGCCTGATTAAGCCCCTGAATCTGCATTGGGTGGGCTACCGGCCCCAGAGAGGGCAGCGAGCTGGAGATATTTTGTCCCAAGTCTGCACTTGCGACAACGGCTTCTGCATAGGCGGCCAGGAGGGTAGTGGGCGGTGGGCGCATCCTTTTCACCAAGGCTGACGTGAGATTATCTAGGGCTGCATAGTAGACTGGTAGAGCTGCCACATCATTATGGATGTACGAATCTTGAAGCCTCATGTGAGCCTGATGGAAGCGGTCATTGAAGGAGCCGATAGGTTCATTGACCTTCCTTCTGATGGACATGAACTGTTGGTAAAGGTCCGCGGGGTTGACAGGGATCTTGTATTTCTGCAGAAATGCATTCTTCATCAGGTTCCACGAGGTGATGGATCCCTTCGGTAGATTGATGTACCAGTAGAAGGCCTCTTCTCCCAATGAATGCGGAAAGAGGCGACATGCAACGTCCTCATGATCCACTTGCATTTCGGTGATCGTCGTTTCGAATATCTTAATATTTTCTTTAGCTGTTATTTGTATGTCGCGTGGATGAAACTTCGAACAAAAGCCTTCCGGATTCTTGGGCATATCATTGTAGACTTCAAAATGTATCGGCGAAGGGTTATGTGCAAGCCAAGCCATGGGGGGAGGCGGAGGTGGCACTTACTATTGGAGAACAGGGATTCAGGACTGTATTTGCAACACAACTGCAATTTGAGGCTGCCCTTGAGCTATGGCTGTCTTGGCTATGCTTTGGGCTGGAAGGGCCAGAAGAGGAGCAATCCCCTGGCTGCCGGAGATATTCGGTGTAAATGTTGTTTGAGATGGTTGGGTGGAAGATGAAGGCCAGCCAAATGAAGGTGAGGGTGAAATGGGAGCGGATGGGATGGAGGAAGAGGAAGAGGCAACGCTACTTCCTTGTGCTCGCTTTTCCCTCGTAGGAGGCTACAATTCTTTGAATTCTCTCTTGTTTGGTGTCGACCGTAGAATTCTTTGAAACCTTTTCGGGGACAATGATCTGATCCGATCCAGCTTCGCTTTATCCCTCAACTTAGTATCTCCAACTTGGCCCTCCTTCTAGCGCCAGTTCTGTTGATAACGTTAGGAGAAGGGCATAAAATGAATCACTTCCAATCTTTAGCTTTGCATTCTCAACGTGTCAAGCCCTCCTTCTAGTGCCATTTTTGTTGATGGTGTTTTTATGCACTTCTCAACATAGGTAGTGCGTAGATGCACTACCTCTCTTGAAAGACAATCTTCCACAATCGGATTGCAGAACACTATCCCAAGGTCTCTCGGATGTCAGGTCATGACAGTGCTTAGATACCTCAGTAGTTTGATGTGATTTGCTGGAATCACAAGGTGGCCTTACGGAAAATACAAAGTGTGGACATAAAGTATGAAGTTGGATCTTGAAAAGGAGTTCCTAGGATGGGAAGTTGATATGCATCAGCTGTAGGTTCAAACAACATTCTTGAACTCCATCTAGTTGTTAGATTTGGCTTTACAATGTGCAATGAACCTTGGTATTGTTCAATTTCTAAAAAAAGAGGAAAAGAGCAAAGGGAAAGAAAAGTTCCTAAGTCTGAAGCCTGCTATGAATAGTGACAATGGAGTTCCTGCAGTGGACAATTCCTCAAAACAATATCCCACTTAACCAGGGATTTCACAGTATCATCGAAATTGTGCTATCTTTTAAGGGCTGTAGATATTTCATCCTTCATCCACTACATACATGCATGAATTAAAGATAAATGTTTGGGGCAGCTTTAAATCAAGTCCAGGCTAACTTTGCACAGCTGTCTACCTTCAGCAAACAGCAAAAAGTATGGACTAAGGGATCATCAACAAAGCAAGAATTTTCACAATCACCCAACAGTATTCCTAAGATTTACCCAAATAACATAAACAGCTAACTAAACAGCAAAGAGATCTAAGCTAAACATATGAAATTGGAGAAATGAATCAAATGACATAAGAGAAATCAAGGAAATACACCAAGTCAATGATATTTCTTATAAATTTCTGCAGCATGTCTTTACAACAACTCAACTCTCACTTTTGCAAATGAGGGGAGTGCTCTATTTATAGTTTTCCAAAAGTTAAATGAATGGCCAAGATTCATTACAATTGTGTGGCCAAGATTCATTACAAAATAGGGTTTAACCTACCCCCAAATAGATTTACAATATAAAAATATTTTTTGTCCCTTCCCTATTTCGTCATCTAGTAGATGTCACTATTGCTCTTTCGTCCTATAGCTAATTGTTGTTTTCTTGGTTGTAGCTACTCTTCAAGGAGGTCTTCTTCCTTGGTCGGGCTGTCTTCTTGTTCCTCGGAAGCTGCGTCCTCTATATACTTAAGGATGACCGCCTGGAGCTTGTCGATCTCGAGGATCTCGCATCTTAACTCCTGATAGTTCCATTCTTTAGCGTTCTCTTCTAGCCGCTTCCAATCCTCATCATACTTCGAGCCCTGATCTCTGAATAGCTCTGATCGATTGAAGGCGCGGGCAGCAAAACTCAGGAATTCTATTGTGATATCTCCGGTTGTCCTGTCCTTCATATTCTCCTCGAAGTATGGCTTGATCTTTTTAGCATCCATTTGTACCGTGGGCATATCATAGCCCATCATCAACTTGAGATACTCGGCGCATTCCGCCCAGATTTCCTTGATCCACTTGATATCCGGATCCACCTTGCTCATGATCTGCTCCATCCTCTCCTTTCGATTGATGAGGTCTCTACGCCACACATCCACCAGCCAATGATCCTTCGTTTTCAGCTCTAGCTTCTCCTTCCATGTGCTTTTTGGCATCTGAAGGATGGCTTCAATTCTCGGGAAGGTGGAGTCATATGTTGCAGTAAAATTGGTGCAGAGCCTCCTCGTGCTTTCCAGGGATCAGATCAGGTCCAAGAACTTATTGGCTGTCCACACAGCCCTTCTGATTCCCATGTTCCCGACGTACGTGACCCGTCAGAACCAATCCTTAGTTGTTTTCTTTAAGTTCTTCCTCCTCTCCATCTTGTCGATCTACTCCTTACAGAGCAACTGCGGTGCTACTATGGAGGTGATGGGCAGGTCATCCACTGAGGACCATTGCTGGATGTAGTCTATTAAAGCAGCAACCTACGCTTTGAGCTCGTCTTTGGTGACCTTGTCCTGCTTGATCAGGTGCACCACTGTGGCCACCGATTCTTCTAGATGTTCAACCTTCTACTCCCTAGTCACTATCCTCAGGTCAATAGTAGAGACATTGTAGCTCACCCCGGTTTGGCCAACAGTTGGCGTTGCTATTTATGCTGCTCAGGAGCTGGAAGCATCCATCGTTATCTTGGAACGGACCTTAGGGTTCTTCTCCTTCTTTGTTGTGGTCAGGGATCGAGCCAAGATGGCCTCTAATCTTGCCCTTGGATCTTTTAGAACAGGAGTTTTCTTCTCCAGTTGCTTCTCCAACCAATCGGGCATAGCATATTTATCCTTAGGTGCATCGTGGCTGCCCTCACCCTTCTCAGTTAGAAGCAAAACCTCTGCCTCCTTTCTCTTTTGGGGTGCTTCTCTTTCTTTAGCAGCGTCCTCTTCCTCTTCGTCGGAGTCACGAACGAATACGAGGTGTTTGACGGGCAGCTTGGTGGACAATTGCTGGGCAGGATCCTCTTATATCACTGTTTCTTCTTCTTTCTTCTCTTCAGCTACCTCAGCCTCAGGGCCCTTTACAACATGGGTTTCAGTCTCAGATGAATCCTTTTGCGGCTGCTCTTCTGGCAGCTGCCCATTTTCTCTCTACGGTGACTTTTCCGCCTCCTCCCCAACATCTTTTGGCTGCTGAGCCGACTCCTCTAAGTTCTCATCAAATGTATGAATAATCTCCTTGTCACCCGAGCCATCCTCTTCATCTCCGCTCTCAGAAGAGCCTATCTCTTCTTCCTCATAGGCCACATTGTCGATGGTTCGATGCTCATACTCGGGGTGCTCATGATATTTATTGGCCTCTTCCTACATAGACCTTGAGGCTTCCTACTCTCGCTCCACCAACTCTTTTGATATTTGCATTGTGGCTTCCATGGCCGACGGCCCTGTCGGCGGTTGTGAAGGCTGAGCTGTTGCGAGGGCTTGGGCAAGGGCTGCTTGGAGAGTAGGATCCATTAGGAGTTACGAGAGCTCAGGGGAAAGACTCTACAGGTGTCGCGTGATAGCCTCAGGTATAGTGGAAAGGGGGACAGGTGATGCTATTGTTGCCAGTGGGAGGGACGTGATGGGTGACAAGGCAGTAGAAGAGGAAGGGGGAGTGGTCATGTCAGAAGAGGAGTCGACGTTAATTATTGATCCGGTCGGGGGCGAAGAGGCAAGATGGATAGAAATTTCCATCGCCTATGGGGATGAGGTGACCGCAGTCTGGGAGGCGGGCAGTGCACCAAGAGGGGGAGGGAGAAGCAAGGGAGACTGCACTTTTGTTGTAGTCACTATTTGCTTGAGCCTCTTGGGAGACGCGCCTCCTGTGTCTTTCTTTGATTGCTCCTTGGGGTCTGCAAACTGTGCGGTTTCTGTTTCTTTCTTCTTTTGAGACCTGGTGACGGGGGGAGACTTGGAAGTCTCACCAGCTGATGTGGTGGCGGCAACGTCCTCTGTGACGCTTGGCTCGCTCTTGAGAGCCTCATATGTTAGGACCACCCCTTGTTGATTTAGTTGCGCCACCTGCCCATCGACCCACTCCTTAGTGCGAGCTATGATCGGCTGGGTGATGGTATCCAGGTCATTGACCTCTTGCTCCTCCCAATCAATGGAGGGGATTGCCAGGTTGGCAACCATAGGGTACCTTGGGTGCACTATTGTAGACTCGTCCTCCTCAAGCTGGTCCGGCACCTGGAACAGTTGCACTCTTCTTAAGAACTATACGGTCATGTGCATGTAGTGCCTTGCACGGACCTCCTTGTCATCTTGGCAGTCTGCCCAGAAGTCTTCAACGTGGTATTGGTGAGCATAAGCCGGCCCCAGTGCCTTCTTGACATGGCCATGTGGGTCCATTCGCGGGCGAGCCGTGTAACAGTCAAAATTATATTCCTTAAGCTCTTTCTCAGAGTTGCCGGCGCATTGAGATGTTTGCAGCTAGTACAGGCCTTGGTCGAGGGTCATGGGATAGGGGATCCCTACTACGTGTTTATTGCTAAAGACTGTTTGGATGTGTTGGAGCTGCCAAGAAAGCTCTAGGAGAATGATCCTGTCGTTCAGGTACCTTGGCAACTTGTTTGGCCGCTCTGTGAATCCCTGGGCCCGGATGAAGGTAAATTTGGGGAACTGTATGAATAGGAAAGCATACTCTTTTAAGAGCACCCTGGCGCTGTGGGAAACCCTCCTTTCGAAGTCTCTGGCAATCAATCTGATGATGTGGCCTATGAAGGTGTCATTGACCCGATAGTACTCCTTGAAGTTGCGGTACTGGAGCTAAGGGTACTTGTCAAACGGCTTGAGCCCTCACCTGTGCCCCTGATCTGGTGCCACAAATAGTCCACTGTATTGTCTTTGACCTGCTAGGGAGTATACCAGGTAAGAGGTCATGTAAAACTTAGAACTTTTTCTTGACGTTTACAAACTACTCGTAGAAGCAGTTGCTGATGATGCCTCCCCAGTCGAATGAGGTCTTGGTGTTAACGTCCTCATTCCCTCGCAGGATCTGCTCAATGTAATATGCCATCCACTCTTGGAATTAGGTGGCCGCCGGGAGGCCCATGACCCTGCTTAACATGGTCACCAGGTCGTGATAGTCTTCGTGGAAGTCACTTCAGAAGAGCTTATGGGGAACTTTCACAGCGTTGCCCCGTTTCTCCTTAAGCTAGTAAAGGTTAATTGATTTCTTGCACCCTAACGGATTGGCATCCCACGCCGCCTGGCATTGTTCCAAAGTGGGGACCTCCATATGTGGGAACGTGGGAATGTGAAATATTTTCGTGATTCCTTCTGGCAACATGTTGGTGAGGATGTTCCCCTCCTTGTCCACAATTGTTCTGGTGTCCGTTTGGTAGGCTTCTCAGCAAGCCATTACTAGTTCGAGTGCTATGAGAGAGGGAGGAAAACTGGCAGCCTTGGCGATTCCGCTCTACCTTATCAGTCTGGCATTCTTTGTCGTAGGGTTGACCTTGACCCTTTGAGTGAACTCATCTATGTTCACCTGACCAATATTTGTATCTGAGGTCTCCTTCCATTCTGTTGAGACCTTTGACTGAAGCGGCTCACCTTGAAACTGAAACTTCATCTGATCTTTATCTTCTTTTCCCCGAGCGGCCCTTTCAGATTTCTTGCCCTTATCCTTTTCGGTGGAGGCCCCTGAAGTTCCCGCAGTCGATTCCATATATTCTGCAAGCAAGGGTGAAGTCAGTGCAACAAAACATCGAAAGCGTTCATGTTAGTCCATATTTCAAAGATAACACCTAAATTATTAATCAAGCATGTCATAAATCTTGCTTCCAGATGTTATCGATTTTCGTTTCAGGGCATTTGGACAATCCGGGCCCGGAAGGCCAGACTTCCCTGGCAGGAATGCTGTCTGGAAGGGAGAATACGACCGAAAGCTCCCGGAGACCCTTCTTGGCCAAATTTCAGTGTTCCGAGAGGCTAATGATGAAGAACAACATGATTTAGGAAGTGGTTCGAAGTCAGATTCTGGATTTGAGCTTGTTTAGGTGAATCAAAGGGGCACCGGAGGTTTCAAGCCGGAAAGCAGGCAGGAGAAGGCAGCTGGCAACGATGGATGGCAGGCGAAAATCCAGAAGTGGAGGTCCGACAGCCAGGGTCCGGGAGTTCAAAGGACGGCCGTTGCGAGGTTTGCCATTTAGGGCCGGCAGCATTTGGACCACTGGAGCCCGGTGGCCAGGAGGACGCAGCGCACCGGCCGCCGTGATATTTTCAGCAATGGTTTGAACGGCGGCGGTGAAGAGCGGCCTGAGGCCCGGATGTTGGGAAGATGAGAACCGGAGGCCGCCATAAGATATTTGCAGTGTTCAGGCGAGGGTGGCGAGGAGGCTCCTGGGGCCCGGGAGGCGGGGCGATGCGGGGTGACGGCCGCCTAATGATTTTTTGCGTTGATTGTTATAGTGGCGGCTAAGAACATCACGGGACCTGGAAGGCAGGAAGCCGGCAGGGGTTAGCCGTCGAGGACGGCGGAACCGTCACGGAGTTTCGAAGACGGAACTCCAGACGGCCGGGCCCGGAGGGTCCCAGGGCAGGGTAGAGTTCAGGTAAGATTTTAGCTGGCCAAAGGAAGCTCGGGACCCAGGTACCGGGTGGACAGGCAAAGACTTCTAACAGCTGGAGGTTAGCGGACTTCCGTGGATGGAAATTCGGGAGCCAGGATCCCGGGACACAAATGCAGCGGCGGAGCGGCCGTCAGGGCCCGGAGGGTCGGAAGGCACCAGAGGGCCCGATGAAAGACCTCAATCGTAATTAATGGTGGAAAATTCAGGAGTGGAGGCCCAACACCTGGGGCCCGGACGCACAGACGATGGATCAAAATCTCAATTCCACGAAGCGGGGCAAAAGCGGAAGCACCGGCGGAGAAGGTGGACCGGGGCCCGGAGGGCAGGAAGACGGCAGGGTTCCGCTGTCGAGGTTGGCGGAACCATCATGGAGTTCTGGGGATGGAACTCCGGATGGCCGGGCCCGGAGGGCACTGGGGCAGCATGGATTTCAGCAAAGTGAGATGGAAAAAGGAGGCCCGGGCTCCGGCGTTCAAGCAGACGGCGAAGGCGGACGTCGGGCCCGGGGTACCCGACCGCCTTACATGAAGAACAGCCGCGACCGAGAAAAGTCCCAAGTCGGCGGCGAGGGCTAATCCAACGGGTCTAGGAGATTTCCAAGATATGGGTAATGGGCGCCATGGAGTGTTCTTCTATTTGTTTCACTTTAACCAATTATTTAATTCATTTAAATTCCCCAAAATGACGAAAAAACACAGGAGGGCAAACGGGAATGGCCCACCTCGAATTCGCTAAGTGGAGATGTGCGGAATCCACCAGGAATTGACGGAGTGTGGTGCGGATGTAGATGATCATGACGCAAATGGAGGAGTTGATCGTGTTGCTCAGCTTTGCAATTTCGCTCCAATTCACAATGTGAGAAAGACATTGGCGGGTTGGGTATTTTATACCCCAACCGCCATTAATGTCTGCATTAAATGTCTGGTACGGCCGCACCAAAAGTTGGTGGGATTTCAAATTAGGTCGGTGGTGGTGGCGGAGACTCCGGGGTCTGGATGGTGGGAAGCCGCGAGGCAACAACCGCCCCGTGATTTCGCGAACTTCGAACGGTTACGGCGAAGAATGGGCCGGGGCCCGGGAGGCGGGGAGCCGGCAGGGGTTCGCCGCCAAAAGATTTGCATATTATTAAGTGGCGATGGCGAAGGGCATCCCGGGGAACGAGGGGCGGGTGACCGCCGCAGGGAAGCCATCACAGGTGGCGAGTCCGGGACGGAAGTCCAGAAACAGACTTCCGGGGACCGGGGCTCGGAGGGGCAAGCGCCGCCCGGAAAACTTGCGCAAATCTTTTAGCCGGTGGGCGGCAGGGTGGAGCCCGAGGGGCGGGCGGATGCCCGGTGAACGCCGCGAAAGACGGCGATTGCAGAGGGGAAACCCGATAAGGAAACCCCGAAGGCCCGGGCCTAGAGGGGCTCAGGGCCGCTCCAGAGCCCATAAGCTAGAGGGAACCTACGAGGCCCCAGAGGGCAGCAAAAGATCAAAAGCAGAGGCATAGTCGATTTATGATAAAACTTTGGAACAACATCGACCATACAGAACATCAAAAAAGAGGGGCACGCAAAATGAGGCAGCCCCGAAAGACCCGACAAGGCGAAAGAAAAGAGGGTCCCCGTTCCGAACAGGGCGTGTGTGCTAAGGGAACAACAGGTTTCTTCTTTCCAAAAGGAATGTGTTTCTCTAACGAAATAATCCTAGATTGAAATCTGCATTCACCAATTTAATAACATTTCCACACACATATATATGTTAGCAATAATATCTAGATATCCAAAATATATTCATAATCATAGAGCAATTAATGAAGACATAAGAGGAGTGCCATAGGTGGAGCCCTAAAGCCCTTATGTAAAGCTCAAAAGGTTGTTCATCACAATCCTTCTTGTCCAGGGACCTAGTACCTACATACTCCACTCATGGCAACACCTCGGAAGACACTCGTCCTATTAGGGGAGAGGAACCATAGAGTCCAAGTGGCCTAAGGCCTACCACCTTCTCTTGCCCAATCCCGTATCTTGGGCCTAAGGGGCAAAGACCTAGGTGGGACCCCCATCTTTCTATAACCCAATCCCTAGTCAAGGGCCTAAGGGGCTGCAAAGCCCAATCCCTTGTCTAGGGCCTAAGGGGCTAAAAGTGGGATTTTTAGGCAATCCACTTCACCCATGTTCCATCCATCCTAATAGGTTTACAAGCACATAGTAGACAATCTTTAAACAATCAGATATATTTGCCTTCATCCAAGATTTATTTCATGCCTATAATCAAATATATTTTCATTTACCAATGGTTCTTTAAGTTCATCATTTCCTATGATAATTCTCATTATGCTAAGATTAAAGGAAGTCATTATATCAATAATCAAATTAACAATATCTAGTTCTTATATTTAGAAAATGCTAACTATTATTGCTAAGTGAATACATCACCTGAACTGTTGTGTCTTCCCATGATTCTTAATTCCTTAGTCGCCTTCCTTCAATCTTACATTTGATTGGTCATAAATATTAATCTATCCATTTTTATATTATGATCGTAATTACTTATAAGGCTCAATAATTGCTGCAAGCATCATTATTGCAATGATCGTGTATATATATATATAATTATTTCTAACTAATTTTAATCTTCCAATAATCACTTACTATATATATATATATATATAACTTACTTCCCCAAATATATTCTTGACAATAACACTTAATCAAATAAATCTCCCATAGTTTATTTCATTTCCGATCTGCTGCTTTATGCAGATTTCTAATTCATTTTCCCTATGTCCTTCTTGCTACCTCTTTTCCTTATATTTATATCTCTATATGCCAAGGGATGCCTCCTTTATGAGGGGTACGTCCATTTGAATAGTTGTATCCTTTTGAAACCATGCGATGCCTTTTCTTTATCCTTTATTAACTAATCATTATGCTACCCTTCACATTAGATAATCCTTGCCCTTTAATTAATTGCTATCTATCTTTTTCCCTAAAATCCCATCGTATCCCTTCATTTATTGTATAAACTTTGACTAATATAATATTAACTTTGCTTGCCTTGGTTATTTGTATTGATCGTTGATGTTGCTTTTAGGAATATATTGCTGCCTTTCTAATTAGTGATTACCATATATTTTAATCATTGTATGTAAATCAAATGTTGTTTTTTACCATATTTTCTTAACCGCTGACTTAGAGTGATATCAATGTTGCACCGTAATATATATCCATTGTTTTTATATGGTAATCATTGCTGCTGGTAAATATATATACGTATTTTGTATTACATTATATTTATATGTATATTTACATATTTCCATTAGTATAGTATATATTTATTTTGATATTGATTTTATATATTCTATTTAATATTTATTATATTATACTGATTATAATAATATTTATCTTTGTCATTTGTTTATTTAGTCACATATTTCAGTACTATTTCTTTTATGATTTCTTTATTATTATCATGGTAATTACTAAAACAATATATGTTCGTTTAATGACATGTATATTATAATATCTATTATATTTATAATCATAATTGTAGTATTATTTTGGTAATCATAATTATAATGAGATTGCTAATATTTATATTTTGGTATTACAACATTAAATTTAATACTTATAATTATGATAATAAAATAGTTAATGTCTTTGACATGTATTTTGTTTATCTCGTTTTCTATGCTTTGTATTGCAATGCTACTATTTCGGGGGACATGAAAAGCTATTGTAATTTACATATAATTTGCAGCTCTCTTTCTTATTTGTAAGACTGTAAACAGTAGTACTTTTCCAGTCCCTATTTGCTGCAATTTATTTCTCATTTCTCACATTAAGTACCCCTGGATGGTTTACCGCTAGTGTGGATAATTGAATTTGTATCTCTCTTGTACCCACTCTCAAGTGGTGAATCCCCACTCTTAAGTGGATGCCCGCCGCAACGGATGAATTAGATAGTTGAATCTTCATGGTTGGTTATCCGCCTGAGTTTACTTCCTATTTGTAATAATCACTCCATCATATGTTAGCACCTCGCCCTCACTAGGATCTTATGTGCACATTTTTGATGTTGAGTTTTATTTTCAGTTCAGTTGTATTCAATTTCTAAATCAAGTTGAATCCTAGGAATCCTCCAACCATATGTCTGCCCCTCTTCCTTAAGTGGTTTTAGGGTGCATTCTTGGTTAGATTTGTTTTGATAGAGGTTTTGATTGGAGCTAACGCTAATCAAGTTGGCCGAGTGCTGGTTTGTGTTGTGCAATTCAACAAAAAAATTGGTTAGCATATTTCAGTGGTATCAGAGCCAAAGACCCTGCCATCCTGTGGAATTTTGTAGTTGGTTGTCTGATGAGTGAAAGAGACACTAGACCATTCACCAGAAGTCAGGCAAGAACTCAGCATCAGTTTCCACTTGTTCCAGAGGCAGAGACATTTTCAGAAGCCTTAAGGGATCTTGGAAAAATAGTGGAAGGTACAGAAAATTCAGTGGAAGAAGTTGGTCAAACAGTTGAAATAATGTCAGATAGTATTAGGCAAGCTAATGAAGAGAGGGAGACAGTTGAGAAGAAGTTTGATGGAATGATAGACATGATGTCCCAATTATTGTCCAAGTTGGATCAACAAGCAGCCCATAATGTCATTCAGCCCCAAAATAATCCAACTGGTGAAAGTAGTGGAGTTAATGGAAATAATAGTAATGGCAGTCTTGAGGTGAATAGAAGAGATAGAATTGTGGGTCAGCATGCTGCAATTCCTAGTGGGTCATCCTCTAGACCTCTTTTCCCCACTTTCACGCCAAGGGAAGAGAAACAACCGATTGAAGTTGCACCAACTTTTGTTGATGATGCACATCAAGCTTACATGGAGTATGCTTCTTTACCTCTTGATTTGAGGGATGCTTGGACCTTTGATCAATACATGAATCAAAGGAGTCGAAGAAATGGAGGAAGGAATGAGCAACGTCCTCCTATGGTGCCTAGAAATTATTTTTACCAAGCTTTGGGAAAGATAACTTTGGAGCATTTTGATGGTAGTAATAAGTGTATAGCTAGATCATGGGTGCAGAAATTGGATAACTATCTCTCTCTTAGACCAATGCCAAAAATAGATGCAATTAAATTTGCCACATTACATTTGGATGGAATAGCTCACGAATGGTGGACTCATGGATTGGTCACTCTTGGCCATAACCTCATCCGCACCTATGATGAGTTTACCAACAAGCTGATCGAAAGATTTGATACCAAGGATCCTGAGTTGAGATTCAGAGAATTGGCACAGTTGAAGCAACAAGGATCTTTAGAAAATTATGTGACCATCTTCTACCATTCCTCTGTTTCTTCTACAACTTTTATGCTTCTAACACTTCTCCTAATTTTTCAATGGAAGAATATTGTAGATGAAAATGTTGAATTTTGACTGTGAACACACCTATGTCCAGAAAAGTTTTGCGCAAACTGCTGAAAACAAGTTACTGAATTTTCTTGAAAAAGCAGATTCCCGAAAAAAAATTGAGGTCTGGGTTTTGTAGAGAATGTCGTTCTAAAGAGGCCCAAATGATGAAAACTAGAAAAACTGAATTTTTCAAGAACATGTAAGATGTTCAATTTTTGGCTGAAAAAAGCTGAAAAAACTAAGATATGGATTTTGAAGATAACTATATTCTGAAGCAACCCAGATTGTCAGTTTTTTCAAAAAGCTAATCTTTCCTCAACATGCAGAGCTTTGAAAAAGTAGCTAAAAAACTAGGATTTGGGTTTTGTAGACAATTTCATATTGAATAGACCAAGATTATTAGATTTTGAGAAAACTAAGGTTTTCTCGAATAAGTGTGGAAAAAGCAGATTCTCAAAAATATAAAATTGTCCAAATTTGAAGAGGATGAAATACCAAGCGGACCCAAATTGATGGAATTTGAAAAAGATGACCCCCTTCTTCTAAAATGTGATGCCTTGGAAAAATAAAGCATGAAAAATGAGCCTCTGTGAAACCTGATCTCAAAACCACGAAGAACATTGAGAAAGCACCACGTTTTCCCTCCAAATCTTGATGTAAAGAAAATTGTACGTTTCCTCCTTTGGATGACCTGAAAAAAGTGAATAATGAATGCTTTCTTAAATAGGTTTTGAGGATGAAAATGCTTTATTCTCCAGCTTTAAATCTTTGAAACCAATCTTGAGCCAGAAACATCGAACGTAGATGTTTTGAATGATGCGTGACAAAATTCAAAAATTTCACTAAGGCATTGAACTTGGATGCCTTTACATGACAGACTTAGCCATTTTTTTTTTAAATTTTCAACTTTTTGCTTGATAAAATGCATCCCTTTGATATTCAATTCTGGACACTAGATGAATCCTATGAATTGGCTGACTGATCCATTGTGAAGCCTAATCAAATCAGAGATGATTGTTCTGGAGGAAACATCTGCTAAAAACATCATTTGAACCCTCAAAATCTAGGGCACCCCTGGCTAGCCGGGGTGCCCAAGTCCTCCAGAATTTGATTTTTTCTAATGTTCTTCAATTTTTAGATTTTTTTGATCTTCAGATGAATTCACAATTCTGACTACTGAGGAGCTCCGATGAACTAAATGTTGGATTCATTGGAAAACTTGTCGAAACTAGAGAAAATCTTCTTGGAGGTAACTTGTCCTAAAAATTTCATCTAGTGTCCTGAATTCCTAGGCACCCCTGGCTATCTGGGGTGCCCAACCTTGCCAAAGTTTTTTTTCTGTGTTTTTCATTTCTTCTCTTCATTTTCTCTGTCTATTTGATCCACAATATCTGATGACTGGAAAATCTTTTGAGCTCACCATTGAATTCACTAGAGAGCTTACTAGAAACTGAAGGAATGTTTTGAAGACTGCTAACCCTGAAACCACCTTATGTTCCCTCAAAATATTTGGCGCCCCTGGCTACCTAGGGCGCCCAAACTCTCCAGACTTAGTCACATTTTAGTGAATTTCAACTTTCAACTTTGACCTTCCATGCCTTGTCCTCCATTTGATTTGAAACTACGGGTGACTAAAGAATCTAATGAATGTAATGTCCCCTTCTCAAGCCTAACATTTCCAGTGACCGTTGGCCTTTCTTTGGGAACCCGAAGGCTAGTCGGAAGTTAAAATTAGGGTTTCCTATTTTTGAGGAGGTCATTGCTTAGAGATGGTGGATTTAATGGCAGATTCCTTCTGGGTTTTCAGAGGGCTTCGCAGTGGTATGTTCGTCTCAGCATTCAGAGCACTTTTTGGAATTTACTATTTTTAGTAAATTCTATTTTTGGCAGCTTTCCAGATGAGTTCAGCTCGGTTGTCTTCCTGCTTCAGTTGGTCAGTTGTTTGCTCAGTTTTGACTTCAGGGCCTTTTCAAAAGGATAAGTTCAGTCATTTAATTAAAAAGTCACGTTTTAATTATTATAATTAAAACGTTGACCCTTGGCTTAGACTTAATGACTTAATGTTGTTTTTAAAAGGTGGGTCCTTGAGGGTGGCGCCCTCATTGAGAAATGATTTATTTATTCCCTAAGTCAAAGCAAAGGTTTGAGGGGCGCATATTTCAAAGGATGATATTTAATTAAAATGTCAAATCTTAAAGCCTTGAAGAGAAAGTACGCCTTCTTGAGGAGATGAGGGTTTTTGACCTAAAAGCAGATTTTAGGGTTTCGTGAAGTCAAGCGAAAATTATAAAAAGGAGTCTTGTGCATCATTTTGGGCATCTTTGGAAAATACACTGTTATGCTGCCGGATTGGCTCTGGAATCGCTTCGAGGAATGAAGGCCTCCTAGCATTGGCATATCTTCTCGTTTATAAGACAACGACTAGTGATGATTGTTAGTCTAGTTGTGAGTACTTTGGAGTTCGTGCATTGTAGTTGGCATTCATCCATTTAGGATCAGATTGGGCATATTAGATTTTTTTGTTATCAGCATTTAGCTTTAGCAGATTTGTTGTTTCATTTGTAAATCAAAAAAGAAAAAAAATATGATTATGGGTATTGCATATATCAGCTAGTTTAAGATAGGCGCCTATGTAAGCAAACTTGCAGATTTTATGAAGCAGATCTAAATTTTTAATAAAGAAATCGCCCTCCCTGGTTGGGCCGTACTTCTTAGTTCTCTTGGAAATTGTGCATTAAATAATCATTGCAGATTAGGGTTGTTCTTGGGTTTGGGATTGATCGCCTCCATCATAAGTTTGTTTTGCATTCAGTCTCGGGTTGTTTGAGTCAGTATTAAGGAAGTTCCAAGCAATTCAATAGTTCTATATGTGCTGGTTAATCATTGTAAGATACAGGTCTATCAAACAGATTGGAGAAATCTGCATCCCTGTTCTTGGATTGGTGTGAAAGGATCTTGGAGACTTTGCGGGATACTTCACCATGGATGAACAAGCTCGAAACAAGGTTGGATCTATTGATTTATATCTTAGTTTTCAGTTTCATATCTCAGCAAAGAGACTTATTAATATTAATGCAAACCTCACCATATGCTGATTTGTAATTAATAGCAAGTTGTCATCTTTCAAATTGTATGCTGGCAGTAGTACTGACAGCCTCTAGATCCTTGCTTATCAGATTGTAGTGTTCTATCATTCAGCATTGTTATTGTATGTAATCCACCTCCGCCCTATGGTTGCTACTTACCCACTCTGGGTCAGCAAGCACATTCTGGGTGTTGACAGTTTTCAGCTTTCAGTCATTTACTTTCAAGCATTAAATTCTGTAATCACTCCGTCATATGGTCGCCCTCACTCCACATTGGATTGGGTAGCACATACTTGGCGTTGAGTTCCTTTCTATAATTAGATTAGAAGACCCTCTGACCAATGCTCACCATCATCAGCGCCATTCTGGTTAGAGTTGCTTTCTTACAGGTTTTGGTTATTTCCTCTAACCTTAACAGGTGCATTCCTTTGTAACTTGAAATTGTGAAAAATAAAAAAAAAATTGGCTCGGAATATTTCAATGAACTAGTTGAGACATCCACCAGATAGCCTGAAGAATCCTAAAGAAGATGACTAAGTTTGCAAACCCTAACAGTTGCATCTAACCTTCCAAAACCCTAGGCACCCCTAGCTACCTGGGGCGCCTAGAATATCAAAGATAGAATATTTTTGATTGTTTTCAATTTGCTACTTTGATGAAACTTCTTTTTTTGATCTGAGATTATGACTGACTGATTGATCTGATGGACATGCTGATAGATTCACTACAAACCTAGAAAAATTTTGAGCAAAAGTGTCTTGGATGCAGAAACCCTAATGACAACATCTGAGGCCTTCAAATGATGGGTGCCCTTGAATAGTAGGGGTGCCTTTACTTGCCAGTGTTAGTTTTAATTTCAATTTTTCAACTTTCTGCTTTCTTCCTCATCTTTGCTTTGTGCTCAACAAATTCCTTCACCGTTAATCGTGCTTCAATTGTCGGGGACTGAAAATTTTCCAAGGCAAAGAATCTTAGACGCCTAGACTAGACAAGGGCGCCTGAACTCTCCAGTGTTGGGAAAATTTTCCCAGTTTTCAAGATTTTTAGATTCCCTTTCCTCGTTCCTCATTCCTCGAGCATCTTTCACCATTTCTCGATCTATGTAGTGCTTGAGAGCTTGAATCTAACACCTGGCAGTTGACCAACCTCCATTGATGACCATGGAGCTCCTGATTTAGCTTCTAAAAAAGCAGAATAGACCCACCAAGGAAAAACTGACCTTTTGAGGATTCTGATTGGACCAGCCTAACGAGGAAGTATTTTCAACCAATTAAAATCAGTTTGAGCCCTGGAAGCAAAAATTTTATTTTTAAAATTTTTCTATTTTTAGAAAATTTTGCTAGCATCCATTTCAAAAGAAACCCAAAAAACCTAGAAAATGCCTATTTTTAGAAAATTTCCTAAAAAAGTAGGGCCTAAAAACTAAGATTTGGGTTTTGTAGTTAAGATCGCTCTAAGCAAACCTAGATCGTTAGATTTTGAAATTTTTGAGTTTTTGACCAACATGCGTGACATGCAAATTTCCATTTTTTGACCTTTTTCACAATTTTTGACTAGACTTTACCATTTCTTCAAAATGCCTAAATGTAGCAGAAATTTCAATTTTGGGTACAACAGGTTACACAAAAAAGAGGCCCATTGGAGAATGCCTTCAAAAATGAAGGGAAATTGCAAATCAAAGCATTGCTCGTTGCATTTATGGCAATGGACTTCCTTTCAAACTTGTTAGATCACCTTATTGGTGGGAAATGGTGATGGCGATTTCCAATTCAACTTCTGATTAGGTTAGTCATGTGTATGAAAAGGTGTGAACCACCTTATTGGTGAAGGAGAAAGCTTCAATAGAAGCATCATTGAGAGTAATCAAGGATACATGGCCTAAAACAGGTGTGTCCATAGTTTTTGATGGATGGAAAGATTACAAAAGTAGACCATTGATCAATGTTATAGTAGTGTCCCCTAAAGGGGTGATGTTTTTTAAGGAAATCGATTGTGAGGAGCAAATAAAAGATGCAAGTTTTATTGCCAATATCCTCATAGAATCCATTGAAATAGTGAGGTCTGAAAATGTTGTCCAAGTCATAACGGACAATGCTAAAAATTGTAGGGTAGTTGGGTCTATAGTGGAGGCTACATATAGTCACATTTTTGTACACCATGTGTAGTCCACTCACTCAATTTGATATTGCAAAAGATTGGCACACAAATTTAGTGGGTCAAACAAATCTATGCGGAGGGCGAGGAGATCCAAATGTTTGTGACTAATCATCATATGTCACAAGGAATCTTTAGGACCTTCTCCAAGTTGGAGTTGTTGAAGGTAATTTAAATTTGATTTTTTAATATAATTTTTAATTTGTTAATATAATTTTTAATTTATTAATTTTAATTTTTCATTGTTGATTTATGACTTGTATTTTTATACCATGTTAGGTTGTCGAAACTTGATTTGCATCTCACACAATTGTCTTAAGATGACTTGTGAAGGTGCGAGAGGCCTTGATTTCTATCGTCATCAACAACCTGTGGAGTCTATGGAAGCAATGAAGCACAAAAAGAGCCCAAAAAGTAAAAGCATTGATCTTAGATAATAAGTGGTGGGCTCATATGGAATATGTTTTGAATTTCATTGAGCCCATTATCAGCATGATTAGGTATGCTAATACTAATCGCCCATGTTTGGGTGAAATTTATGATGGCATGGATTCCATGGTGGAGAAAATAAGATCAATAATAGATGCCAAGGAACATGACCCAACAAAAACATTTTTCAAAACTATGTAAGAGATTATTGTTGACAGTTGGAACAAGATGACCACCCCTTTACATCTCTTAGCATTTTCTCTGTCACCAAAGTATTATAGCAAAGAGGTACTTTCATTGCCAAGGAGGGTGCCACCATATAGGGATGGGGAGGTTGTTGCTGGCTATAAAGCTACATTTAGAAATATATTTTTAGATGAAGATATCCAAAGTATTGTCTTAAGCGAGTGGCCAATTCATATCTTCAAAACATCATGATGTTCCACTCTTCTAGAAAAATATAGGAAAAATGTTCATGAGTGGTGGTATCTACATGGTCAAGGCTCCAATTACTTGCAGCCTCTTGCAATTAAAATACTCTCCCAAGTATCTATCTTTTTATTTTTTATTTTTTTGTTTTTCATTCGATGCTATTATGCTATATATTATTGGCAAGTAAAATTAAATACTAAATTTTGTACACAAACTCAACAAGTTGCAAGTTCTTCTTCAGCTGAGCGGAATTAGAGTACATACTCCTTCATCCACTCGATCAAGCAAAACCATTTGGGTGCAGAAAAAGCAAAGGATTTGGTCTACATACACTCCAACCTTCGTCTCTTATCACATAAGAAACATCAATACAATGAGGGTGTGAAGAAGAATTGGGATCTAGCGCTTGAGTGTGCTGATTTAGATGCTACAATTACGCAACTTGCCTTAGCTTCCATAGATGCGGCAACTGTTGCACTTAATGCACCTAGTGGAAGTGGCAATCCAATTGATTGTAGTTCAAATGAAATTGAACCAAGTGTTGACAAGGACCTTGATGCTTTTGATGAAGACGAATTTGAAGACTAATAAATTAAATATTGATTGTAATTTGAATTTTCATTGTGTAATGACATTTCGAGACTTGAGTATTTACATTTTTACAAATTATGAATATGATTATATGAGGTATTTAAATATTCTATTTATTGGCAATTAGTTTATGTCTTATGAGTATCATTGTTCTTATAATTAAATTTATAATTTTAAACATGTTTATATATATATATATATATATATATATATATATATATATATATATATAAATTATTATTATTATATTATTTGAAACGTAGAAAAAGGTGATCCTAAGTCCAAATGCTTAGAACAATAGGATTCAAGGTCTTTTTCTAGGGTTTCATTGAGATGGAGATCAACAAGGTGTGTAGATTGACTTTCAACCATGGAGGTGAGCCAATCAGACCTGGATCTCCATCTATTTGGGAATTGGAATGGATTGGAATTGATTGACTATGATTAGCCTAATTAGACTATGTGCCCTAATATGAAAATTGAAAGAATCTGACAATTGAAAAACAGAAATAGCAGTTTGCAGGTAGATCTAAGAAGTGCATAGGATCATGTACCTACCTAGAAAAGTTGGTATTGGTTTGAATACAGGGACAGAGTTGCCCAAGGGCATATGAGTCCCTGTGGGGGTGTCCAAAAACTTGCAATCCTCTAATGTCGGATCTGAGCTTTTGATTCTTGGTTGCAAAGTTATCAGAACACAGTCGATTAATTTTGTAGGTGAGTTTCTATGAGTTGACAAGATGTAGGGCTTCAATTGCAACAATGAACAATTTGTCTTCAAGCTTCCTACAATCCTCTCCAAACCTAAAATCTGCACATTCAAAGAGAGGGAAAATGTTGTGTCATTTAAGGGCTTGCCTTAGTCAAACCCCATGTTAGTGTTTCCACTTCCACAATGGCAATGTCAATGATAAAATGATAATTGGTAGAAAGGAATGATGAAATTAGAAAGTGTTGCAACTCACCACCTTTCAATGGCTTCCTTGAAGGATTGAAGTCATACACATCACCTCAAGGTATTGGATTTTTCTTGCTTGAATGCTTGAAATTGCTTGGAGACCTACAACTAAGGTTAGACATCACAAAACAATGATGCAATAAACACACATGAACTCACATATGATTTGACATGATGCTTAGATCTTGAATTGCTGCAATAGGTCTTTGAAATGCTACTCTTGACAATAATGCTTGATCATAAATTCTCCAACTTGCTAGATAGATTTCAAATGATGCAATAATTAGTTATTTATAGGCATTTATCTAATTTCCCGAAAATTAGATCCCGATAGACGACATTTGCAAGTTGGATTTCAAATGTTAAAATGTCGACACTGACATATTAAAAATTGGGTCCCGACACAATAGGACTTAGATGCCCTAGGGCATCTTAGTCCTAGCCCCATTTTCTAGGACATAAGGTGTCATGGGCAAAACATTAAATGGATGCATTTGTTCAATGCTTGCAATTTCTCAGAAAATGGTACAAATGGGCCCCGGAATGCATAATTTAGGAAATTAGGGGGTCAATTGGGCTCAATAATTTAGGGAGGAAAAACATGGAGTGAAATTGTCAAGGGTGACAATTTATGACGATATATTTAGCCCCCACTTTAGTGAGTCTGAACTTACATTCAAACTCACACTAAAGTAGAAAATCTATGTCAAGAGGGGTTCGATTGTCCAAATGTTGAAAAGATAGGATGACAAAGGATCTAAGGTGGGGGGGGGAAGCCCCCATTATCCAAGATCCCATGGCAAACCAACATAAGCACAAAGGAACACGCACATGTACGATATGCAGCAAGACAACATGCACAAACATACATGTCAAAAACATGAAGCATACACGATGAAAACACATAACATAACATAACATAGCATATAGATGATAAAATGAAAACAAACATGATGTAAACACAACGCAAACACAAAGAAGACACACAACAAAACACAAGGTTAGTACTAAAGGGATTCAAGTCAATAAGGCAGAGAAACCTCAGTCTTAAATTGTTTCAAATACCAAACATCATTCATCGAATAAATGTTACTTAAAGGAATGCTCCCATGAAGACTAGCAAGTTGCTTTATGCCACATCACTCATGAGCTACATAGATCTATGTTGTACCCCAAATAAATTTTTTTGGCATTCTGTGTAAATTGAGCTAAATCTTGTTAAAATGCCATGAAAGGTCTGTTTTAGGTCAAACCAATCATAGAATCTTGGTGGGTTTTTGTCAAGGAACACATGTACAAAATTCTGAAAAATTGAAAATTAGGGTTTTTTCCCCTATTTTTAGGGAAATCCCCCGAAAATAGGACCTTCCCAGAAATGATCGAAAATGATTTTGATAGGCTTAAAGGGCTTCACGATCACATTGGTCAAGTCAGAATCATCAAAAGACACGTTTTACTCTGGTGGGTCTATTTCTCTTTTTCAGGAATGAAGTTAGGAGCTCCACAGCCATTAATGGCAGATTGGCCAGTACCAGGTGCTGAAAGCTAAGCTTCAAAAGCTTCAACGATACAACCATGGCGGAAAAGGTCGAAAAAGATGCTGTTTGACGAAGGAGATTCCTGAAAACGAAAAAGGTCAAAATTTGACTAACTCTGGAGATGTTACGAAGGGGAGAGTGCTCACATGTTGAAAAGGCGCCTTCTTCAAGCAGGGGCGCCCATGGTCTTTGAAGGTCAAACAAAGTCAGTAAGATCATCCGAAGCAGTCATTCTCAACGTTTGGTTGCTGGCTCAACAGTGAAACAAACATCCAGATCATCCGATGAATAGATCACTAGCAACTGCTGACGAAGCAAAAAGAGGCAGTTGAGGAATTGACAGGAAACCACAGTTAACGACAAAGTTGCAAGAAAAAGAGCCTTTTCAAAGCAAAGGCGCCCTTTCTTCTGGACTTCCAGATGCTGACCAATGACAAAAGGCCCCCTTTGATGACCTTCTCAGCTCAAGCAAATCTCGGAAACGCAACTGCAAGCATCAATACCTGACAGAGCAGTCAACGGATAATCTGGATCAAAGTAGGCAACTTGTCAGATGAAAATAATCAAGCTAAAAGGCAAAAGCGCCCTTTTCAAGGAGGGGTGCCCTTGGATAAAGGAACCCTAATTTGAGATCCAGATTTCCCGAAGACAGTCATTCTTAGCAGAACAGAGCTGGGTACCTGATGAAACGTCATGTGAAAACATCTGACTCTCCGATCAACGAGAAATCCAGTTCAAGGCACGAGAGGTCATTTCAAATAAGCTGAAGAACGAAGACTGAAAAATCACTAAGGCATTGGCAAAACCGCCCTTTCTTGGGAAAGGCGCCCAGTCTTTTGGAGCCCTTAACTCAGCTTTTTATCATTCAATCTCCCAGGCACTTCTTTCTAGTATGGATTCAGCTCCGCAGTGAATGTGTCCGTGACGTCTCAAGATCAACAGACAACGCCAGATTCAGGATCAAACAGGGGGTTTTCAAGAGAAGAAAATACTAAAAACTTGCAAAAGATGAAAAGGGACGCCTAAAAAAGGTCAAAGGTCATTTGTTGACTAAAGTCAAAAGCTTTTTGAGTTAAAGTTGGCTAAAACGCTCCACGATTGGTGGAAATCACCTTTTAAACTTCAGATCAAACTCAAATCACCTTTTGAGCTTGTGTTAGGTCCCCAAATTTGTGGATCTGAAGCCCAAACATATATATTCAAGGTGAAGGCGTCCATTTCATTATTTCATTGCAGGTTGAAAGACAAAAAACAGCCACAAAGCTCTCAAAGGACGCCATTGAAGATCTGAAGGAGGTTTTCATCCGTTCTTCATTTTTATTTGCAGATCTGAAGCAGGAAAGGATTGCCATTTTGAGGATTGGATCAGAGATAGTTTTTTTTTGAAGATCAGATAAAACTTCCAATCCACCTTCTGTCTTTTTCCTCTCTTCTTGTCTTAGGTTTTCTTGCATCTGACAGAAAAAGCAACGGGCTACATCAGATCTGATCAACTGGGTAGATTCAGCATCATTTTCCAGAGAAACCCATCTCAACAAATTTTACAAAATCAGCAAACTTGCTACCCCTATTTTTGGGGGTTTTTCCGAAAAAGTTTCAGAATCCAAATTCTGAGGAACTGGGTTTGTTCAGCATTGAAGCACGAACAAAACCCATGTGCCAGATTTTTTCCGGAAAAATACTTCTCGGCAGGGCGCTATTTTTAAGGGTTTCCGAAAATCATCTGAACTAGGTCAAGCTTACAGTCAATCTTCAAGTTTTTCAAGATGCAGTACTCTCAGGTGCAATACGAGACCAAGACGGTCTTACTCCATGATTACCTGAAAACAGTTGACACAAATCTACACCAAGTAAATCCAGTGGTCGATTTGGAGCAGTTAGAAGGCATGAATCAAATAACATTGCAGAATATCGAAGAATCCGGATTGCTGCAAGCCGCATCAATTCCCATCACACTACACAGCGTAGAGCTCGTAATCGCTTGTATCAAGCATTACAACCCTACCACCAGAGAAATCAGAGCAGCAGATGGAAGGATTGTTTGCAGTTTAAAGCCTCAAGATATCGAGAGATGTTTTGATATTCCCTCACATCCTAACAGCAAAGTCATATCATTGACGGAATGTGAGAAAGCTTTTGAGACGGCCAAGGACAAATGTCAAAAGATAATGGCCGAAAAATGGCTAAAAGTGACAAAGGAAAGCTTTCCTAAGTTGTTGGGGCGAGGAGAATGTAAAGACGAGTACGCAATGTTAATCACTCTACTCAACAGAGTCACTGGAGAAGAAGATGGTCGTCAATTCCAGCCATGGATGTACTATGTCATCGCTAAAATCATTGGCAGGAGAGAATACTATGACTGGGCCACTTTGATCAGTGACACACTCCACCGACAAATCACTGGGTATCTGGAAGCTCATAGGTTCCACATGTGCTCTTACCTAGTATACCTAATAGCCTTCCAAGGCGATTTCAGGTTATTGAACAATGTGGGAACCTTAGGTGTGCAGAAGGTTCACGAGTTTTTCACACGCCTTGAGTTTACTGAAGCAGAAAGACACTTCAAGAAGACAAGTGATCACTTCACCATGCACATAGTTCGTGAGCTTAACCATGAGATGCACGTGCGTATTTCGCAGACAGCCAGAGAGGCAATGGCGGCTTGGGCAGATTGGTTTATCCAATTTCCTACATTCTCCTACATACGCGTGTATGGCTACATTGGCCACCCGCCATGCTACCAAGACACCCTTCAGATAGGGTAGTTTTCATGGAGTTCCTGAGACAGTTGTCCGAAGTTCATGTCCACTTGCGCTTCAAGAGGAAGACAGCTGTTAACTTTCCCGTTGAAATGGGACTATATAGATGTGAATCCGCGGCAGATGCAAAGATGATGGGTCAAGAAACAAGGAGGTTCAACCTCAAATATCTCATTGATAGAAGATCTTATGATCCCAGAGGACTCTATGCAGCACACCTTGAGCAACACTCGTCACATAAGTCTTCTATGGAAGATTATTGGGTGAATTGTAAAGACGAGTATGAAGTGCGAAGAAGGAACTACAGCAGATTCAGACTCCCACAAATTGCTGATTTCATGTCAGCAGACATTGAGGGCCTGTCAGATGATGAGGGGGAAGTCATTCTCCCCACATTCTTCACAGATTCAGTTGACTCCCAACCGCTCCCGAGAGTGGATTGGTATGCCAAAGAGGATACATCTATAGAAGAAAGAACGAGTAGAGTGGTTAGAAATAGCCAACTCTATCTCGACAGCAAGAAATCAAGGAAGGTGATACCTCACAGAACAGAGCCGCCACAGGTTCGGTCTACACCACCTTCCACTTCAAGAAGGAAACCTAGACAAAAGCAATGGTGCAATCCTCCCCAAGGGATGAGGATGTCAAAACCTAGAACACAGAGGACACCAGTGGAGAAAGCCACACATAGTCCTGAAATAATCACAGGTATTGCTGCCCCAGAACAAAGAGTAGAGACTGCTACCCCTGATTCAGCAGAAGTTATCACGGAGGAACCAGCAGCATTAGTTGTTGAAGAACCAGTGGCTGAACCAATGGCGGAAGCGACAACAGTAGAAGCAGCAGCAGAAACGGTGCCTGTTATGGAAGCAGAGCCGCCAACATCACCAGTATCACAGCGAACACAGGTCCTCATCGACTTGGATTCGCCACCAAGAGACATTGCTCCAGCACAGTCTCACACATCTAGCGTTCAAGGGCCTCACGTCCTTCCTAGTGAAGTTCGCCGAGATTCTATTTGGCTCGAAGGTTTCCTAGGAAGGAAGAGGGAAAAACCCTCATATGAGCTTGACTTTACCGAATTCGACCACGTCCCACAAGACACGTCGGCGAAGAAGTTAAAGAAGCAAGTTCACATAGAAATGAATGCAGAATGTGAGATCATCATAGAGACTGCCACTCCACCAGTAGAGAAAAGCATACACGAGGTTCAAGTAGAGGACTACACTTTGTCTCAACTTAACCTCGGGAAGACTACACGGCAGGTGGAGGCGGACCTTCTCGGAATAGCTTCGGTGAGCGCACAAGAAAGGATGGCCAAGGATGGTAAAGAAAAGGCAGCCTTAAAGGCTGAAAATCAGAAACTGAGGTCTTACATCACCAGCTTGATACATGGCACACCCAACGTCTCAGCCCTACTGGCAGGACTACTAGATCTCCCCGCCGAACAAAATCATCGGCAATTGTTAACATTCGGCAAACACTTGAGAAATCAGGTGGAAGAGTTTGTTCTCAAGGGTAGATGCGTACTGGCTAACCTATACCAGTTACGGGATAGAGCACATGAACTTCGTGTGGAGATCCAGCAGTCGGAACAAAGGATTGCAGAAAAGAGGCTTGAAGACTAAAGTACAATTGCAGATTTGCAATTAGCATATCAATCAGTATACTCTGAGGAAAACAAGCAACATCTTTTTGCTTGGAAGGAACAATTGGCGTACAAGGTGAAAGCCTACGACGCTCATTCAGTAGAGATGATTGATTACAGAAGGGTGGTTGCCACTATTGTCAACTTCGCAAGAATGTTGGTAATATCCTTCCCTTGCATGGAATATCAGCGTGAAGGAGGAGAATACGTCGAGTTGGTGACTGTGCAGAACCAGTTCAGAGATGTCATCCGCAGTACCTTTCTTGATGATCCAGAGGGCTGCAAGCTGGCTAAGGTAGCAGCTTTATCAACCAAGTTAGAAGAGGCAGCATCTCAATGCATTGACTTCGCAAATCAGCTCACAACGGGTGAGGTCATGCTCCGACGCCACCTCATCATCCTACGGAGCATTAACTCCCCAGAAGCTGATGAGGTCAATCAATGGATTGAGACACTGTTGATTAATGGCGAGTTATAAATGCACCAGAAAAGGACGCCATACACACTCCAAGTGGCATTCATGCGACTTGAGTTGACTTGACGCTTCTTTCCAAGTCAACTCGAGATGCTATTAAATGTAGTTGGAGTTAACTTGATGCTTCTTTCCAAGTTTAACTCCACTTTTCTTAAATCATGCATTGTCAGATCCCACTAATTAAGGATGTCTAATTGACTTCCACGATTTGTGGATCTTAGATCTCCACTAAATGTGGATGTCTATTTTGGAGGGAGACTTTACATTTAAGTTCACCTTTAGGTTGCTTTCAGTCAACTGAAGTAGTTTCCAGTTGACTCTTTGTTGACTTTCAGTTAACTGAAGTAGCTTTCCAGTTAACTGCTTGTTCCCCCTATTTAGGAATAAATCTTGCTAATTGATTGGTAAGAACTCATTGTTAACTCAAGGAGATTTTGGGGTTGCCCACTCCTTTGAGTTCTATAAATAAGAGCCTTGGGCTCATTATTTGTTTAACCTTTACTTGCTATGCAAAATTGCTGCGCCATTGTTGCCAACACTTTGAAAGCGAATATTTGTTCACTCTTGGATGAGAGTTCGTTGGATGATTGTAATTGTGCATGATTTCGTGCCTTTGCTTTCCCAACTTTTGTAGTTCGTTGATAAAGCATTGAAGAAGAATATCAGAAGGCGCTTGCATTTTGATCATCTTATTTGAGTTATGTCTACGTCCTGTGTTTAATAGCTTGTTGTCTCATTTCCCTCCTCGGATAGGAGTCCCTCCTCCTTGGATATTTGTTATTGACATGTTGTCGTTTGATGTTGTTTAATGTGTTGACTTCCAAGCTATACTTCGGATAGGAGTCCCTCCTCCTTAGCAAGCTCGTTGGCCAAGGCATCGTGATTTTGTTGTTTCTAGTAAACTATTTCTTAAGCTCATACCTCGGATAGGAGTCCCTCCTCCTTGGCAGATCTCGGATCTAGTTTACCGTGCAGAGTGTTTGCTTGTACCAACCTTATCCCGGTGTATACCCGAGAGTTTAGAGCCTCGGTCATATCCTCTGGAGACGGCGAATTCAAGTGATCCAACCATTCCATTCCCGCTCCTTTACCCTCATGCTCTGTTCATCTTGAAGGTATTGGATAGATAGAAGCTAGTTAGTCGTAGTTAAGATCTGCAGAAACCAGAGAAAAGCTTAGCTACGGCGCATTGTGTTTATGCACCCTTGTGTCCTGCCGCTGAAGCATAAAAAGATAGGAACTTAGTTAACATTTCCCTTCCCTACGCATTGCTCCCAACAGAGAGGGACTTCTCCTCTTTAAATAACTAAGAAGTGTTGCAAAACATTTGAAATAGCTGAACGTTTACAATCAGCACTCCGTTAGGTGCTAATTTAAATAAATAAATCTACCGGCTAGCGTTATGTTATGCTAGGTGTCCGCTATGTCCCCATTTCATGCAGCATCGTGATCGTGGCTTGCCTATCAGAGACCCTCAGAGGGTCACGGGAAAGTGGTTAGAGGGTCGCTAGAGCTTGGCTCGATCATGTTTGACTAGGGTCTTCGCTTGGCTCAGACGGAGACTTTTGCAAAAATTGCTATTTTTAGTAATTCCCCGGCAGTAAGCAGGGACCCCTCGCCATTTTAGTAAAGGTGGTTTGGCGGTATCCGAATCACTTCGTAGTTCATCAAAGATCGAATTTTGACCAATAATCGATGATTAACGAGGAAGATATTAATATTTAATTATATTGATTAAATATTAATTATTTAATGATTTATAATATAAAGTTATAATGTTATATTATAACTTAAGTGATTTGCCTTGAGGGGTGCGCCCATCATCAGAAGGGGCCAGAAACGACAATTAAAATATGATTTAATATTTTGGCTGGAACTATTGAAAGATTAAAAGAATTAAAAGTTATATATATTAAAATTCCCTATTATTAAGGAAATCGCACTTTTGTGCAATAAAGAGGTTTTGCCTTGGGAATTGTGCCATTATGCATATTTGACTTGTTGAAAATTGATCAGTTTTGTCTGAGAACGGAGACCTTAGGGTTTCATCTCGAAATTCCTTGGAGAACGAGCCATCTCCATCGAATCAGTTCAGAGGGTGTGAGATATCACCCGATTTACTGCCAGTTGAGAAATTTCTTCATTTCAGAAGAAGTTGCAGAGCATCACAGAGTTTCACAGAGTTTTGATTCGTCCAGGTTTCAGAGAAGTATTATTATTCCAGAAGAATCTTCATCAGTAGGCAATTATTTTACTTGAAACTGAGAAATCCTAGAAGAGCCGTACTTTTTGCATTTATTGCAGTTGTGTACCAGCCGTACCAGATCTGTACCTGGCCGTACAACTGCAAGCTGCAAGTGATTCAATCTCAGAGGGTTTTTGCCAGGTTTTCAATCCAGAAGAAATATTTCTTTGAGGGCGCACCTGTTTACAGAGTTCAGACACTGTTTGAAAGTGAGCCGTACAATCATTATTCAGTACAGCAGCAGGCCGTACCACCCTGACAGGCCGTACTTGCTGGGATAGACGTGTTTCTTCATCTACTGAGAAACGCCTTGCATATTAGCTTCACACATTCATCACTGGAGGCGCCTACTAGTCTAGAGTCATCAGCAATCATTTGGCAAAGGGAGAAGAGCATATTGCTGCAGCCGTACCACAGCCGTACCATTCATTTATTGCTGTATCAAAGGAAAAACCAGGTTTTTAAATAAGATTCTTCTTTGTTGCATATTATCAGATCACTATTGTAATCATTGCAAAAGGCTAATAAATGGTCTGGTTTCAGTATTTGCACTAGGGTTTGTTATTTACGGAGTTGTATAATTTTTATAGAATTTATTTTCAATTACATGCAAAATCGCCCTCTTGCATTTTATGCTTAAAACCCTAGAAACGTCAAAAATTGCAAAAACTTCAGAAAACATCAGAAAATGTATAGTATCGTAAAAATGAGGGAAACCGTTTTGCCAAAGGTCCATGCAATATGATGGGTTGCATAAGGTTAGCAAAGTGTGTTATGTTAAACACTCATGAAACACATGGTTCCACTGGCAAGCAAGATGTGTTATACTATGTGGCCATGTTAAAAAGGGGTGCTCAAGTTCATGACCCAACAAGCTCCGTTATGTTGAATCCATGAACTATCTTGCAAAATCTTGCTTCAGGGAGTGCATAAAACTCACCTCAAGGGGTGCATAAAGTTTAACGTTATGGGGGACGAACAAAAATCACTTCAGGGGGTGCACAAATTTTAACGTCACGGGGGAGGAACAAAACTCACCTTAGGTGGTGCATAAAGTTTAATTTCACAGGTGATGAACAAAACTCGCCTCAAGGAGTGCATAAACAATGACAAGATAAGACCAAAACCTCAAGGGGTGTTATAACAACACCACCACAAAGGGTGAGAAACAAAAACAACAAAGGGGCATTGCTCAATACATGAAAGGTCACACCTTAGGGAATATCACACATGACATCACCACCAAGAGAGGACTAGTCGTGGAATAGAAGATTCACACCTTAGGGAATACTAGCCATAGCATTACCACCAAGGGGAATGTCATATGCCAAGGTCGCACTCTTAAGGGATATCAAACCTATATCACCACCAAAGAGACACTCACATAGATCAAGAAGGCCACACTTTGATTGACAAGGTCACACTTCCTAGGAGATGTATACTATAATCACTAAGAAGGACCTGTGAGAAACCGCCTTTTACCTTCAAACTCAACATTGTTTTTCTTTGTTTTCTCGGAAGTTTTGGTTTTTTTGTGTTTTTGCATGAACAAATGAAAGTTGCGATTTTGAAAGAAAATGATATAAAATCTCTAATAAATACAATAAGTCCAGATCTAACATAAAAAGACTCAGAAAACCACAGCTAATGATTGTATTATTTTTCCACGGCTATTACAATGATAAATCTCTGACATGCAGACAAGATAAGACAAAAAATATCAGATTAAAACCTGATTTGCAGCCAACTGTGAAAAGCCATGATATGGTACGGCCATCATAGAATCCCTCTTTTCCCTGCGCCAAATGATAAGAAATGATGCCAGAGAGTGATGCGCCAAAATGTGTGAAGTCAAACAACCCAGACAGAAGGCGATTTGCTCAAGGCTGAAAGGTACGGCCTTTTCTCTTAATGGTACGCTCGGTCAGGAAGTAGGCGGCCCTATAACAATGAATTGGTAACGGCTCCCTTATTAGAATGCCTAGATCTTGAAAAAATAGGCTACCAATTTAAGAACCTTCCGGATGAAGTACGTACTGAAAACCTAAAATGATAAAACTCATGGAATGTACGTGATAACTTCTAATGAAGATATCTCCTCAAAGCAATAGATCGTACCGATATTTCACCGAACTACAACACTGAAGATGGCTTGTTCTTGAATGCCAAAATGAAAACTGGAACCCTTGGCTTTGTTCTCAGAAGAATACTTGATCAAAAATTTGATTTTCAACATAATGAGCACAATTCCCAATGAAAACCCTTATATCCATCAAAAGTTCGACTTTTCTCAAAAAGGCATCATTTAAATAAATTCGAACTTTTCTTTTTAATTTTTCAATAGTTTTCAAAAGCACTTTTAATTATAAATCATAATTAAAAGTGGCCCCCTTCAATGTTGGTCGACCCCTCGAAAAACACTTGCTATAATATTTAATAATATTATAACTTTATAATATAAGTCTTAAATAATTAATATTTAATTCTAACAATTAAAAATATTAATATCTCCTCAAAATATGTCTAATTCACTTAACCGTCTAAGTCAGGAATAAGATTGATTCTCTGCCATGACTAAACCATACCGCTAAAAATAAAGGGTGTTCAATAATGACAACACCGCTAAAATAGCAAGTCGTGCAAAAGACGCCCGAATGAGCCCGAACGAAAAGCCAACCGGGTAAATTATGCCACCGGGCTAAGCCAAGCTCCAACAAGACCCTCTCTATCCATCATATCAGCGTATCATGGTCGATAATAGGCTAACTATAAGCTCGAGATGTCAACAGCGACATGACAAGACCCATTTCTATGCAACGGCGAGCTTGGGACTGCGACCCCCTAAAATGTTAGTGTACTTGCTACACTAATGTTTTAAGGAGATAGAAAGGGATCCCAAGAAGGAATGCACCTAACACAAGGCTACCTAAGCCTTTTGCCCCCCAAGTGTAGAGACAAAGACAAGCCTAAAATGGATGATGATATGTTGTTCTTTCCAAGATGAAATATGATTGCATAAAGCTTAGTTTATATCCCCATGTATGGTAGTGAGTATTGTGTGATACTACAACTACCACATGACAAGGAGCAACAACTATTGTTATTGCTTAAGTGAAGGCCTTTTTGATGTTTTTACTATTTTTGAAGGACAATAGCCAAGACCTCTTGTTGTTTCTTGGGTGTTAGGCTCTATGGGAACATGATTTCCTTGTTCTTTAACACCACATCCTTTTCCATTATCTAGCCAAGTTGTTTCAAGAGTTCATAACCTCTTCAATAAATGGATTCCATTTCTTTCAAGGAGGGTGGTTTTTCATAATCACTTTCATCATATGTGGATGTATAACTTGTGTTTTCTCCTTGCTAGAAATTATGATGCTTTACGATTTAGTGATAGATTTTGTTGATATCATTGTGGCTTATTTTTCTTTTTCTGATTTTGATTGAATAATCTTGTATTTCCCCATAATTGTAGGTGTGAAATCTAACGATCCCCAGTCATCATCCAACAACTTTGTCACTGATGAAAGACACTCATCTTTGTCTTCAATTTGTAAAGGTTACACTTTTGTAGTTGGTGTCAATGTTCTAAAAGGATTCTTCATTCCTATTTCAGTTTGTAAACAATTTCAGATTTTGGATCAGCTTTTATCATGTAAACCTTATTGTTGTAAGTGTATTTCATTAAACGATGAAGCGTTGAAGGCACTCCTTTCATTTCATGCATCCATGGTATACCCAAGAGAAGATTGTATGAAAGTTCATGGGGGATGACATGGATGGTAGTTTGCAACACAACCTTACTAGCTTTAACAAGTAACGTTATCACACCAAGCAGTTGTCTTTCCACGTTATCAAAACCTTCGACTGACAAATTAATAGTTTGAATTAAAGTTTTGTCCGCTCCAATTTTATCTAAAATATTTACACTACAAACATTAATCCCTGAACCATTGTCAATAAGGGTACGCCTAATCCCAACCTTGTTCATAACGATCATTATCATCAAAGCATCATTTTGCTTGTGTTTCCAAGGGATGTAATTCACTTTGATGAAAGACAATATCCACATTACCCAAATCATACCCTCAATTAAGGCTGCTACATCATTTGGTTGTGCACGAGGAGAGACAACAACTTTTTGTAAAGCATTTTGAAGCATGCCTTGATAAACAGGTGATGTTTGAATCAAATCCCACAAGGAGATCTTAGCAAGAGTGTTACGAAGTTGCTCAACAAGATCAAATTATTTACCACTACATTGTGGAATGTTAGGTGTGGGTGGGAAGTATGGTTGAGGCAATGAAATGGATGTTAGACTTTGTTTTGGTTGCTTATTGTTTCTAGTGTTATATGTGTGAGCTACAGTATGATAACTTGGTTGCTGTGACACATGGTTACTAGTAAGTTGTTTTGCAAAGCTTAGGATATGGCCATGAGGTTTGAAAGGTCCTATAAAGAAAGGTGCCTTAGGAGGTCCAATAATTAGAGGAATGTTAGGAGGTCCAAAAGGAGTTTTAGGATGTCCAATAATATAAGGAGATCTAATAGCCAATTGTGTGTTCATAACCTCAATGAATTTAACTTCTTGTTGATGATCTTCTACCGAGGGGGGATCTAATGTCACCTTAGCATCTTCATCTACACAATTCGTAAATGTATCAATGATTCCATCCTCTTTTCCAACAATATCTTCCCAAGTAGGAGAGGTAGGGGAGAAACAAACAAAATTCTTATGATGATCAATGATTGGATCTTCTAACACCAAGATACATTCTTCACAAATAGGAGAGATATCGAGAGAAGAATAAACATGATTGTCATGATTGTCAAAGATTATATTCTGTTTCACCAAGCTAACCTCACACATAGGAGAGATAGTGGGAGAGGGATCAATGAAAAACAACAAAAAAGGGGAAATAAACTCATTGTGACATGCTTGTAACAAATATTTTTTGAAATCCTTAACAAGATCTAACAATAGAACATGAATTATAACAACAAAGGATTTTTGCAATGAAAACATGATATAAACAATTGTCCTATTGAAATGCAACAATTTTTCCCAAATTTGCTACAAATTAAGCAAAATGACACCCTTCTTGCACATGTAGTAACACCTTTTCAGAATTTCAAATTAGAAATCAACAAGCAGAAACAGATTGAAAATACAAAGCCAAAGATCTGTGCAAAAAAAATTTGTGCCACCAATTGCAGGACAGAGATTCCCAAGGGTGTCTAATTCCTGGGCAAGGTGTCTAAAATTTCAAAGTTTGACTGTGTAAGGCATTGCTGAAGGATTCTAGATCTGCTTGCAAACAGGTTTAACAAAGAATATTTTTTCAATTTTTTTTGAATTTATACCAATGTGATACAAAATACGAGTGTGCAACAATGTGGAAGATGTTTTGACAATTTTAAATACAATTTTCAGATCTAAAATGCAATAATTGACTAATTCTAAGATGCCAAACTCTGAAAATGATGAATTTGATGCAATTTTGAAACTAAACAATGCACGTTTTTTCACTTTTTGAATTATATAAAAGATGGTTAAATACATGCAATTAAGAATTCCAATTCAGAGATTTGCAAGCACAAACAGATTGAATACACAGAGACAAAGATGTATGAAAAAATTTGTTGATGCAAGTGTAGGAGGACAGAGGCGCCCAAGGGTGTCTAAGTCCTTGATAGGGGTTCTGAAAATTCAAAAGTTGAATGTTTCTTATATTGTCTAAAGGTTTTGTCTCTGTGTACAAATAGGTCTACAAGTGAATATGTTTCCAGAATTTCCTCAATTTATGACAATGTGACCCAAATACAAATATGCAACAATAAGTGAGAATTGTGAATGCAATTTCAAATGTAGATTTGATCTAAATAACTGAAACTAATCCTAATGCAAGCTATGATGCAATATGTGATGTGAAAACAAAAAAATGAAAAAATGATTTTTTTATGTTTTTATGATGCAAAAGTTAAACCCTAAATTAGAAATGCAAACAATGCAATGCAAAACCTAGATCTAGGGTTTGAAATTTCAAAAGGCATATGCTGTTAACACGTCAGATCACCAAAATGAAATGTAGAAAAAGATAATCTTAAGTCCAAATTCTTAGAACAATAGGATTCAAGGTATTTTTCTAGGGTTTCATTGAATGGAGATCAACAAGGTGTGTAGATTGACTTTCAACCATGGAGGTGAGCCAATCAAACCTGGATCTCCATCTATTTGGGAACTAGAATGGATTGGAATTGATTGACTATGATTAATCTAATTAGACTATGTACCCTAATATGAAAATTGCAAGAATCCGACAATTGAAAAACAAAAATAGCAGTTTGCAGGAAAATCTGAGAAGTGCAGAAGACTGTGTACCTGCCCAAAAAAGTTGGTATTGGTCTGAATACAAGAACAGAGTCGCCCAATGTAATGTCCCCTTTTATGGATGGGTCAAAAAAATATTTAATTATTTTTCTTGGATGAGGAGCGACCCATTTGGGGTTTTCAAGGGAGGAAAAAATAAGTGAAAAAAATATATATTTTATTGTTTTATGTGGGGCGCTCAAGGGAGAGATTAAAATAATATTTAAAATTTGATTTTGGCGCCAAATATTTTTATAATTTTTTATTAGCGCTGAGTGACCCCCTTTTTGGGAGTTATAAGAAGAAAAATAAATAAATAATTTTGAATTATGAAATTGGCGCCCAAGTTGTGGATTTAAAATAAAATAAAAGCAAATTTTAAAAGAGAAAGTTAGGGAGGATGGTGCCATAAATACAAGATCATTTTGAAGGTTTTGATATCATGGTGCATATTCCTTCAATTATTATCGGCAATTTATTGCAGCTATTCCAAGGACGAAAACCCTTGTGAATTGTGGGTGAGTTGGACGGAAACCTAGCTCATCATTGGGGGACTTCGTGACGGAGGTCTACTTGTGCTTCAATGGAGTTTTGTGGTGGATTTCAGGCTTAGATTTTCAGATCAGATTAGGCGACTTGTGGAGGGAAGATTTGATGTTATTTTTACGTAGGATTTCACCCTAGAGTGGAGCGCCCAAATAGGAAGTGGTACGCCTTGTTTTGGGAGGCGAATTTTAGCATTTTGGGAGGATTTGGTGAGCTTTCAAGGGTTGCAAACCCTCATCTACAGCCCAGAAGGCCAGCACACCATTTTGGTAGGGTTTGGAGACATTTTCATCAATAATTTGCATTCATTCTTGCATTTTTCCATAGCTGGAGTAGTTCACCCAGCTAGGGTTATTGTGAAGCAGCATTTCATACATCTTTTGGCATATAATTAGGGTTTATTCATAGCAGCAAACTTCTGTAATATTTCTGAGTATTTTTGGAGCCCATTTTATGGTGAAATTGCATATACATTAAGTCTGATTTTGTAGCAGTAGATTGGACAAACTGACAATCAGAACTATTGCATGTTTGAATGGTCATATTGATGTTTCATATAGCTGATTACATTGATATCTGAAGATAGTTATATTCGCTATGTTATATGAGGCATTTTGGCAAGATATATGTTGTTGTTCTTCCCTGTTTGAAATCAAAAAATTTATATCAAAAGTTAGGGTTTGAGCAGAAAATCTGAAGTGCAGAAACTAGGCAGAAAATTGAGTTTTGAAAATCAGGATTTAGGCCAATATCCTAGTTGGGATATTTCACCCAAGGGCATATGAGTCCGTATGGGGGTGTTCAGAAACTGTTTTTGCAATCCTCTGATGTTGGATCTGTGCTTCTGATTCCCGATTGCAAAGTTGTTGGAACACAGCCGGATAATTCTATAGGTGAATTTCCGTGAGTTGACAAGATGTAGAGCTTCAATTGCAACAATGAACAATTTGTTTTCAAGCTTCCTTCAAATCTCTCCAAACCTGAAATCTGCACATTTAAAGAGAGAGAAAATGTTGTGCCATTTAGGGGCTTGCCTTAGTCAAACCCCGTGTTAGTGTTTTCACTTCCACAATGGAAATGTCAATGATAAAATGATAATTGGTAGGAAGGAAAGATGAAATCACAAAGTGTTGCAACTCACCACCCTTCAATGGATTCCTTGAAGGATTGAAGTCATACACATCACCTCAAGGTATTGGATCGTTCTTGCTTGAATGCTTGGAATTGCTTGGAGACCTACAACAAGGGTTAGACTTCACAAAACAATGATAACATAAGCACACATAAACTCACATAGGATTTGACATGATGCTTGCATCTTGAATTGCTGCAATAGGTCTTTGAAATGCTTCTCTTGACAATAATGCTTGATCATAAATTCTCCAACTCGCTAGATAGATTTCAAATGATGTAATAACTAGGTATTTGTAGGCATTTATCTAATTTCCCAAAAATTATATCTCGATAGCCGAAATTTGCAAGTTGGATTTCAAATGTGAAAATGTTGACACCAAGATATTAAAGATTGGGTCTCGGCACAATAAGAGGAATTAGACACCCTAGGGCATCCTATTCCTAGCCCCATTTTCCAGGACATAAGGTGTTAGGGGCAAAACATTAAATGGATGCATTTGTTGAATGCTTGCAATTTCTTGGAAAATGGTACAAATAGGCCCCATAATGCATAATTTAGGAAATTAGCGGGTCAATTAGGCTCAATAATTTAGGGGGGGAAAAACATGGAGTGAAATTGTCAAGGGTAACAATTTACGATGGTACATTATTATATTATTATATTATTATACATATATTCCCATACCCGTACCCAAGGGAAAAAAATTGTCATGCCAATATACACGTAATTGAACCCATACCCGAACCGACAACTTACTGTTGAAAACAACATATACTTTATTTCTCTCTACATGATGTCAAAATATTGTTGAATATTAAGTTATATATTCAAAATGATATATGCATAATGCTTGGAAATATACTCCCAATATCTATGTCGACAAGTCAAGGTGAAAATGATGATATTGCAACTCAACTTTGAAGTTATGGCAGAAAAGCATTGCAGAAATATGAATGTGGATTTTATAAATGAGGAAATTTGGAGGTCCTAGTAGCTGCTACCTAGACTTGAAATCAGTGCAAGTGTGTTGCATCTATTATTGAGTTGACACCCAATTGAGTATGATAAACCCCTTTCCTTGCTTGGACTTCTAATTTTTAACTGAAACAAAATAAGGTGCGACAAACCCTTGTGATGGAAGTACGAAGGAAAGAATATTGAGCTTTGGTGATTTGCAAGGTGTGAGTGATTTATCCTCTTATGATTAGTTCTAAGGTCTAAATTATGATGCTACTGCGCCTTAAATGATGGGGCTTCCACCAGTCTGTGTTAATTGCTTTTGGCCTAGATATTTTTTTCTTTTGTTTGTAACTGACGCATTTGCTATTGTGTGGGTCCTTAAAAGTTTTTACTATTACTAGCTTTCAGTTTTGTTTTATTGGGGAGTTGTGCATTGCTATTAGGGATAGTCTTGATATTTTTTTAAAATCTCAGTGAATACTGGACTGTTGGAGGTAGGCAGTCTGCACTATGTTTTAGACTACAAAGAATCAATGGAGGTTTTGTTTGAGTCATTATGTTGTGTATAGTAGCGGTTTTGTTTAGATTCATAATGTTGAGTTCTTTGCTGTTTGATTTGATTCATTGGCAATTAGATTAGAGTGTTCATGTTAGAACATAATGTTATTAGGGGTCATATACCCTTATAACATTTACATAATGTTCTATTATAAGATTTATTAAATCTTATATATTATATGTTTTCTTAAGCATATCCCATTTGAAATTATTATAGCCTAATAACTATTAGATTATTAATTATTTATGAATAGTTATTTTGAATAGGTGTGACTAATATCCCTTAAGGTATTATGCCATCCTTTCTCCTATATTTAAGGAGGTTCCCTCTCATTTGAGAGGATGTGAATTTGGAGGTTTATAGTGAATTATATCACTATGCACAGAAAGTATTATTGTCATATGAAAGTATGTAGAGGAGTGTTCCCAAGTTCAGTCTATTTATTTAATAGACTATTTTGTAATTGTTTTAACAAAATGATACTTTATAGGGTTTTTTACTCAAAAGGGTTTTCCCCATGTATATCTTGTGTAATGTGTAAAATCTATACTTGTATGATTCTCATTTTCTTTATTTTATATTTTGTATATAATGATTAGCATCCTAAGATCCTAATTTCTAACATGGTCTCAGAGTAGGTTAGGATATACTAATCATTTTAACAGGTTCTACTCGAAGATATGTAGAATTTGATGGGAAATTTCCTCATGTTCAATCAACACATGCAAGGTCATTGATTCAATACATCTAGTGTGCCTTTTCTATTATTTTAAAATCAATTCATTAGAGCTAAGTTAGGAAATTTTAATCATTTTTTCGCAAGTGGTATCTAAGAGAATTTTCATACTAATATTTTTCCTAACACATTCATATAGCACAGGATTGTAATTGTTGTCTATTTGATTCTTAAGTGATGTATGATATTTATTTTTACTATTATATGTTGTAATTAATAAAAAATTATTCCATTATCCTCAAAATTACAATATTCTTATAATCAAAATCACAAAACCTTTTGAAAGTGCCTATTCTATTACCAGTTGTACTCATT